>JAXBDA010002149.1:0-45529 GCA_036023075.1 Gaultheria prostrata | reverse complement strand
TCAATGAAATCTATCAAACAAGATCCATATTGCTTAGAAAATTATTTTTGTAACTATATTATTTTTTAGTTTGAAAATTGCACGTAGTTTCGTAGGGGGCAAACATTTTGGAACGGAGGGAGTATAACACATATGATTCAAGAAAATCCGGTTCAGAACATACAAATTCATACTTCATCTGAATGTATTTTTGTTTTCTAAAATGGGTTTCGATACATCGAATCAAGTCTTCTTCCATGTCAATTTAGTTCTAAGAATTCTTATGGTACTTTAAGGATAGTTTCTACCTATCCGAGTCATATTTGAATAATCTAAGACATTCATATTGTAGAAAGGATGAAAACACATATCATGTTAAAAAATCATATGGATTGGATATAGATTAGTATTTGATCTGAGCTAATTTATGTTTCCTAAAATAGGTTTTGTTTTACTGAATCAAAACCATATACACATGTCTCAACTTTCCACCTACATCTCGCGTTTCCCTTGATCCCTTCCCTTCCCTCAGAAACGACGTCGTCCACGGTGAAGCTCTTCCTCTCTTCTACCCTGTGGCTTTCCAATCAGAATCATTTCCGACAATGGTCGGCAGCTTAGAGGCTCCGGTCAATCGGAACGACGTCGACTGCCACTCCTTCGAAGCTCGCTTAGTCGAGCAATGGGGGCTTGTGTTTCAGTTCACAAAGAAACACAAATAAAAGAAACCATCAGGTGATCTCAAATTCATAATTTTGGTATGAACCCATTAATCTTCTACTGAATAATCTTGATATGATATACACAATTTATGCTTAGCTGCCTATTCCGATAGCTATGGTTGTTTGCTTTATCTATCCCTCAGTCCATATGGTCTTTTGTCCCTTCATATGATCCCCTTTGCTCTCTGTAATAATGAATTGGGTATATGGTGTGATTTTGGTATTGTTATCATAGTTGTTAAAAACTTACGATTATCATAGTAAGATAAAGTATCCTACGCTCATATCGTCTCTTTCGGGAGAACGATACTCTTTTGGATGGGAGTCCTACTGTACGATGGCGTATCTTACAATTAGTTTTCGTATCTTCTGCCACAATATGGAAAAATGGAACCAATAAGTTTGGTAGGAAGCAACTTGGTTCAGAGGTAACCCATACTAGGCTTCTTTGTTAAGAACATGTACCACTTTCTCACCCCTCCCGTTCCCATATGACTTCTCTTCTCTTTCCCCTCATTAATCTCCAACTTTGAGGTCAATTTCTTATATGCTTACTGAAACTTAAAACTTGTATAGTTTAAGACTTTTGGGTGCTTAGACGTGGCTCTTAGGCCCCATCTGGTAGCACCTGTTCGCTTCCAAGTGGAGTTCTAGGGTTCAAGTTTATGAAGAGACGTCGAATCCCTTGCTTGTTAACCCACTAATTCGCCTCTAACGCCACTGATGTATACAATGTTGGCAAAAAAAGAAAAAAGCTTTTGGGTGTTTGTTAGTCTATCCTTTTGGGATTAAGAAAGAATAAGGAGCTTCTAGTTATGGTAACTACAACAACCATGGAGGTAGACAAGTCAGGAAAAATAATTGGACTTAAATATCTGCTCTTTCTTACCCAACCAAGGTCTCGAATCCATTTGTGATAGTAGTCTTGTGAACTAGGTGCCGTGTGAGACAAGTTTTTTTCTGCTCGTATCTTACTGGGGCTCGAAGTTTATGGGTGACTGATTGCCTTCTGAAATGCGCCGGGAGTCTTGTTAGAGAGGACCATGAGCTCATGCTCGTACAGCTAGCCAAGCTCCAACTGTATTTAAGGAGTTAGTTACTCCAATGGTGGCATTCTTGAAGAGAAGTTAACGCCAGTTCCAGATTAGTTGGCGAGTTAGTAGGATTCTATTGAGAGGTTGCGTATAAATTGACTGATGTAATTCAGTTGAAATTCAATGCAATGTGAATAAAAGTGGCTCACGTAAGTCTCCAATGTGTATCACATATTCATGCACTCTTTCAGGTTATTATGAAGAATGCATTTACCTCCTTATTTATGAAATAAAATTAACTGGGCAACTGTTTATATGGTTAATTGGCTTTCTTTATCTATAAATATCAGTGTTTTGTCTACTCATTCTCTGTTAGAGCACACAGGTGTGGCTGTTCTGCTGGATAATGAGGCTATCTACGATAAGATGTCGCTTTATGTTCGTCGTGAGGCCCAAAGGTTGGTATTTTTTCTCCCTTTTGTGCAATTAATCTGCTTTTGCTGGCTTTTTATTGATCTGTTTTTGCCTTTTCTTTTTTGGGTTTTTGTTTTTGGGTGAGAAGCTATGGAAGAGTTTGCTAAAAAATCGCAACATAAATCAACCTTCTAGCTGAGAACTGGAATTATCTTCTTGGGGGACTCATTTTTTAGGTATATCTTTTGTCTTAAATTATATTTATTTACCTCTAAGAGCATCTGCAATCCTTACTCAATTTGGATAAAGTCTTCATTTGGTATGACTCAATTGCACAAACTCAAATTTAATGACAAGTTTGAGTAAAAGCTTCATGAATTGCATAGTTGTATATTGTGAGGAACTAACCATGTCTTATCGAAAATTTGATTAAAAATTAGAGTCTCCTTTGATTTGGTTAAAATTTTGACTAAAATTCAATCTGGTAGGAGTTTGAGTCAAGGGCGGAAGTGAGTTTAGAGGGATTTTATTCAAAAGTTGACTATGAGTCAATTGAAAGAGTAGAGGCTGGAGATAAGTTAGTTTTAAGGTTGAGATTTAACCTTGCAATTCAGTTTCTCTAACCTCTAACAGTTCGCAGTTGCATTGTTAATATTTACTATAGATATGGTTCTTAAGGGTGGAGTTTATACTCTTCCCAGTCATTTATCTCATGGAGCAAGGGATTTGATTAATTCCAAGGATGCTCATGATTGACCCTACGAAATGAATTACCATTCCTGAAAACCGTCAGCATTTTTGGTTCAAAACTCATCTTCCTCACTATCTAGCTGTTCAGCCACCAGATCCACTGCAGCTTATACATAACGCATGTTTTGTTCCTCTTCATCTTTTTTTGAGAATTGGCTCAGAATTAGAATGTATTGTATATTAGGACGTATATGCTGCCTACTTAAGGTTCCTGTTTTGTTATCTTTTTACCGGCAACATAACGGTGTCTACATGTTAATGTGCGATATAGAAGAAAATATATTGAAATGTTGCAGCAATTCACCATGGAAATGCAGTACTTTTTGCTTTCCATGAACTGCTTAACTCGCTATTAGATATATATGTTGGAGATAGACTTGAAATAGCATACATCATACCAAAATAATGCAGAGCTGGCCCATTAGCCCAGTGGCTGGCCATTTTATGTTCCCTTCGATTTATTATTTTCTTTGCTTTTAGGAGATGTTAGGTTTGTGAGTTGGTCCACTGGGTGGGAAATTAGATAACCAAAGTCTTCTTAGTGGAACAAGTCTGCATTTTAACTATTTTGTGAATCATGCACTTGATGTGGTTCCCTTGAAATGAAGGGATTTCAAAACAAAATGAATAAATACAATTTCATATGCCTGTGAAAAGGGGTTCTTCTTTGTCTTGGATCTCCTGAAGTGTGGGAATAGGAGGAAAAATACCAATTTCGCAGTTTTTATTCAATTGTGATCATCATTCTACAGGGCAGTAAAAGTACTAGAGTAATAGGAGTAGCGTTTTGTTGGTTCCTCATCCTTATGGTCTTTTCAATTCGATATTAGAGGTTTTTGATTAAGCGTTTCAGTCAAACAATTTATTTGGCTATTTGGACTATTTTCTTTTGCCGACAAGTATTGGATTGAAGAACACTATATTCTTTTCATTCCTACTTTTTCCAACATTGAGTATTCCTCCCTGTGACTAGATTCGACATTGAGTGTTTCTGTCTTCTTACCTAATGAGTTTGTATGACATTCAGTGCACCATGTCATGACCTTATTCACTTGGATCCTTTCATGCCATGGAGGTGCATACTAAGTGTGCTGGGAACATTCTGATTGTTTTAGATTAGTTTCTGCTCTTATTTTGACGAATAAGCAAAATAGTTTATGTTCTGATTGTTATGAATTGAGATCTAGGACACATCGCACATCTGTATATCATTACTAGCATGCACGTTTGCAAAATAGTTTCTGTTCTGATTGTTGAGACTTGGGTGTTTCAATTCTTGCTTGGTTCTTCCATAGAATCCATACCTTGTAGTTGTTAGTGCACTTATAAGATTGCTTACTATTGGTACTCACTTGAATCAAGATTCAAGATGATGCTCATCCAAAACATCCCTATCTTATAGTTTTTTTTCTATGCTAGGTATGTAAATCGTGCATTGTATCTTCCGTATCTGACGTGACGTATGGACCTTCTCATCCAAATACTGCTGCCACATATATTACCGTAGCAATGATGGAAGAAGGTTTTGGAAATGTTCATGTTGCCCCTGGATACCTCCATCAGGCTCTGAAATATAACAAAAGGTGAATTTGGCAGCCGTTGGTCAGTGGCGGAGGATAGGGTTTGTTTTGGGTGTGGGCTTGCCCCATTGGGTGTTGTAAGGGGTTTGTCTCCTAGGTGTTTGGGCTTGGCCAACCGGGTGTTTTGGGCTTTGTCCCATTAGGTATTTTTATTTTTTCAACCCTTGTTTGAATCCCCTTCCCCTCTCCCCTAACTTGATGTATCAGTCAATTTTTCTTGATATAAACCTTTTGCCCATAAAAAAAAAAGTGTAGCAAACGGCTACTCTCTCTCTCTCTCCCTCCTCCTCCCCCTCCCCCTCCCCATCTACGTGCATCTATTGATACACAAATAGTTGTACGTGTAAGTATGCAATCACATCTCCAGTAGATTGTGCAAAACAAATGTAGGGCTATTATGAGTTTCTATAAACTTGCAGTTGCAGTGATTATGCACACATTATTGAAAATGAGATATAGCTTCTAAATTTTGGAAGTTAACTTTCTTTGCCCAGATATGTTCATCGGCCGACAAAACCAAGGTTCATATTCAAAGCCACGGGCATTTCTTTCGAACTTTAAGCATGACAGACGCTAAATTCATTACTCTAAATATCTTTCATATCCATTAACAGGAAGCTCATAAAAGAGCTGGTATGTCTAATTTATGTTTGGTCATTTTGGTATTGATTTCTAATTTTGTCCTCCAATTTGGTGTATTCTTCGTTGGTTAAGTCGTAGTTTTTGGGTTCTGGGATGGGGTTTTCTGTCTTTTTGATGTTTTGGTGTGAAATCACAGAATTGCCTTTCCAGATTTTTTGATTGATTTTTTCCGCCTGTGTCCCATTTTGACTGTTAGTTTTGTCATCGGTGGGGCTGTGGGGGCTTCATCGACAATATCTTCTCTTTGTTTCCCATGCAGTGTGCCGATTTGTTGGCTCTCCAGACGATTCATTGCAGTAATTGGTGTTGCTTGTTCACGAAGCGGTGGTGGGGGTTTTATCACTATCAGAGTTATTAGGGCTTCTACGAACTCTGCATCTGCGGTGGTGGTGGGAATTTTTGGATTGTTTTGTGTTTGGTAAGTATTTCTTGCGTCAATTCTTAGCTTGGATTGTTGATTTGAGTTCTCTTCCTCTGACTTTTGGTTGAAAAATTGGTTTGCTTCTAGGTTTTTGTTTCCGACTTTGAGATATGTTCTCTGGGTTCTCGAATAGGTTTGGTGGTGTGTATCAGATTCGATTGAGCTTGCATGTGCTGTTTTTTTATTTTTGTTTGCCTCTTCTTTTCTTCATTTCAAGCTTCGTATGAGATGACGATGAGGGTGGGTTATGTGCATGCTTGTATTTTATATTTTACATTTTGGGGTTTTGATTCTGTTTTCCTGTTATTATGGGTTTGAGCCAGTGATTGAAAAACTTGCTTTTCTCGATTGTTAAGAGAATTAGTATAAGCTTTGTGTACAGAGGCCCTTCTTTTCTGTTTTATGAGTTCTCCCTAAAGCTTGAAATTGTGTAGGAATTCGTCAATTCTTAGCTTGGATGGTTGATTTGAGTTCCCATCCTGTGATTTTGGTTGAAAAATGGGTTTGGTTGTGGCTTGTGTTTCCGATTTTGAGGTATGTTCTCCGGGATCTCGAATAGGTTTGGTTGTGTTTTATATTTTACTTTTGGGGATTTTGATTCTATTTTCCTGTTGTATGACTCGATGACTGAAAAACTTGCTTTTCTCGATTGTTTTTTATATTTTTTTGGGGTAAATTATTTCTCGATTGTTAAGAGAATTAGCATCGATTAGGGGTCAGTACACAAAGATTTAAGGTCATTTCTTCAAATTGCTCTTCATTTCTAAATTCATAGCCTTCGCGGTAGCTTCAGTGATGTTACTTACCAAATGAAAGGCCTGTTCAGGAAGACCATCTAAGTCTCCGAAAGGATCAATTGAAAGCCTCTAATAGTTTCTGTTAGACCAACATATTTCCCTCCAGAACCGGTAAATACTTCTGCTACATCAAAAGATTGAGATAAAAAACGCACAATATTTTGTTCTCTTGATACGGTTAAACGATCCTCTCCAGATAAGTCGTCCAACCCAACGATAGCTATAATGTCCTGAAGTTCTTTGTAACGTTGTAAAGTTTGCTTAACTTTTTAAGCAATTTTATAATATTTGTCACCAACGATCCGGGGTTGAAGTATAGTTGATGTTGATGCTTAGAGACCAACGATGCCATGTTATGTGCATAAAACCAAGTGGTAAGCAATAAGATTGCTGTCCACGCCACAGCCAAAGCATAAAAATTACATGATAACCATAATGGAAGGTTATCCCCCTCCCACCTGTACCATGTACCACGTAATTACCATACTTAGGTCCTGGGTAGCCTTAAAGAGAGGGTGAAGTTTGAACCCACGAGTTGACATTTGAGAGTTATAGTCCCTGCCTAATAACTAGATTCGACTTGGACAACCGTTTGGTTCTATTTTGAATTAATATTTTACCTAGAAGTCTTGTATCATACTTTTTGAGGCATATATGTGCAATTATTTTGCAGACTTTGGTATTAGTTTTGTGTTACAAAGATGGTGCCAACCGAGGCTTCGCGTGAAGACAATGTTTTCATGGCCAAATTGGCCGAACAGGCCGTGAAGAAATGGTTGAATTCATGGAGAAAGTGGCAAAGACGGTGGATGGTGAGGAGCTGACAGTGGAGGAAAGGAACCTCCCTTCTGTGGCCTACCAAAATGTGATTGGAGCTAGGAGGGCTTCTTGGAGAATTATATCCTCTATTGAGCAGAAGGAAGAGAGCCGTGGAAATGAGGATCATGTCTCCATTATCAAGGAATACAAGGGAAAGAAAGATTGAGGCGGAGCTTAGCAAGATCTGTGATGGTATTCTGGGTCTTCTTGATTTGCATACTATTCCATTGGCCTCAAATGCAGAGTCTAAGGTTTTCTACCTTAAAATGAAGGGTGATTACCACAGGTACTTGGCTGAATTTAAGGCGGGTGCCGAGAGGAAAGAGGCTGCTGAAAACACTCTGTTAGCTTACAAGTCTGCTCAGGTGGGAGATGATTGTGCCATCTTTTCTTTGTTGATGTCCTTATTCCTGATTGGCTACAGATGACCTCATTTATATCTGTTTTCCTGAATGAAGGATATTGCTTTGTCTGAGTTCCCTCCTACTCACCCAATAAGGCTGGGACTTGCACTTAACTTCTCTGTTTTCTACTATGAAATCCTCAACCCCTCTGATCGTGCTTGCAATCTTGCGAAGCAGGTATGCTTCTTTAACTGTTTTGTATGCCTGCTCGATTCTTCTGCAGTCTTGAGGTTAGTGTAATATGCTTTGGGATTACCTAGGTTGGATATATTGATATTCGGAGATAGGATCGGAAAATGGAATTTCACCTCAAGATTGAGACCTAAAGTGCAGACTTTTGGACTAGAAAGATTGTTAGTTCTGATGCTGAAGATGTGGAAATATTGAAAGAGGGATTCTTTTCAATCAAGAAAACTTGGTTGGACTTGACGTGGATGTGCAAGCGTTGAGAAAATAAGGCTCCTACAGAAATAGAAGTTTGGTCAGAAGAATTTTTTGATTTGTTTCATTTACATTTAAGGCAAATGTTGCAAAATCTTTTTTGTTTAGATACTGTTTGAAGACAGGCACGAGTATATCATGCTGTTGTTAAAAGAAGCTGTATTACATACTCTACTATCTTGTGGTATACAGTTATGAATAGGGGTCTATGGCATCCTGTGGACAGGTTTTCAACTTCTAATTTGGAGGTTTGTATTTAGAATTCACGAGTCTGTCACTTAATCCGATTAGTCATGAATATGCTTTGGGTACTGTATTTAGACCCATCAAGAACCTAAAATCCGTAATCTGGGGGGTATATGTGATTAGATTTTGAAGGCTGAATATTTTATTGTGCAACACATTTTGTTCCTTCGCAGGCTTTTGATGAGGCTACTTCCGAGCTGGATACCTTGGGTGAGGAATCATTCAAGGATAGCACCTTGATCATGCATTGTCCGTGACTATGGTGAGCGATTCCCTTTATGGTGATGTAGTTCAGTGGGATCTCAATATTGATTATGGGTTTTCTATGCTCTCCATCTCTATCATATTGATTTTGTTCGCTTTTTCTTCACATTTTTTAAATTCGGAACAATGCTTTCTTGGTACTTTTACTGAATCTGAGTTTGTGTGTGTCAATATGTGAATGATTGGGTTTCTGTTTGTGAAAACTCTTTTTGATAATTCAGGGATTTGTCTTACAACAATCTCAGTGGACCCGTGCCCAAATTTCCTGCAAGAACATTCAAGTATGGCTTCTCTCTCTCTCTCTCTCTCTCTCTCTCACACACACACACACACACACACAATTTGTGTTTTGCCTTTTCAGTTTCTGATATTGATTTGTATCCTTGTTCACACAGTATTTTGGGTAACTCGCTGGTTTGTGAAAGCCACTCGACTGAAGGTTGCTCGGGGCCAGCCTTTCCTATTCCTCTTTCATTTTTTCTAAGTTCATCCTCCGGTCTGTCTTTCTCTTACTATATCTGTTTCTCTTTATTTGAAGCAATTTATAGTCTTCTAAACTTTTCTTACCAAAATTTTTCAGGGAAACACGGCTCCAAAAAACTAGCCACGGCACTTGGGATTGGCCTGAGCTTGGCCTTTCTAATCTCCATTGCAGTTGTGTTCATCTATGGGAGGAGAAATAGATCCTGAAGGCATACAATTCTTAACATCACTGGGCAGTAACTGACGATTACCGTTCCAAAGATACAGCTTAATGTTGTCTTCTTTTCGTTCAATTTTGTGTATTATTTCGTTTTAGAATAGTAAATAAAAAAAACTACAAATTGTTCGAAAGCAAATAAGAAACATTTTTTTAATGTTCCGAGCGGAGTATCTCAGCGACACTTTTGTCTCTCGGAAAAAGGAACAGAAAACAAAAACAGTTCGGAACAGTAACTTATTTCTTTTCCTTTTGATAATACGCGTATGGTGTATATCCAATTTTTCCGAAAACCTTGACAGCTGTTTACCTTTGTCGTAGACTTGCAAGAAGAGGGTCTGATGAGCTTAGGAAATCTCAGAAACTTCACATTTACAGGGCTCCAAGTTGCCAAAACTACTTTAACTCTAAGAACATACTTGGCGTGGGTGGTTTTGGAAATGTTTACGGGGGAAAGTTGGGGGAAGGCACAATGGTGGCCATGAAATGCTTGAAGTACGTGATCGGAACGGCTGGGCAAGCACAATTGAGGACTAAATTGGAGATGATTAGCCTTGCTGTGGACTGGAATTTGTGCCACCCCAAATGAGAGGCTTCTGGTGTATCCATTCATGTCTAACGGAAGTGTGGCCTCAAGGCTTAGAGGTTGGTAACTCTTACTGCGTTTGGATCATGAGAATATGAAGGGTTACATGAAGGGAACGAAAAAACTGACAAATTGCCACCACCTGACAGTAACATGGATGCTGAAGAAAGCCATCTGCACAAGCAGAAAAAAGACTAGCTCTAGAGCTACCAAATTTTTCTGAAGCAATACTTTTGATGTGCCACTTTGCGTCCAGCATAAACTTTTGGTAACATAAGAATCTCAAGCGAGCATCAAGAAAAGAAGCAATACTCTTGGTGTGCCACTTTGCTTCCTACAGACTTTTGGTAACATGAAAATCTCATGTTAATGCTGTATTCCAAGACTCGACAGTTTATGTACATAAACTATGCTACTCTGTGACAAATAAATACAGCAATGTTTTGTAAAAAAATGTAGATTCAAACCCAAGGGCATAGAACTTGTGCAAAGCACGACACCCCAAACCTAGTTCTTATCTGTGCATATGAGGTGATCGAAATTGTGACAATGATTTTCAATTTGGAGCCACTGTTTACAACCTGTGGATGGAGAGAACTTCTACAATTTTTGAATTCAATGCAGTAATGCAAGTCGTGTCCTTATTATGAGGTTTTATTTGTCTAACATGGCAAAAAAGTAGGTAGGCGAATGACACTTTCTAAAAAGGTTACGGTGTATATTTTCCTAGAATGGCACCTTCTTTCAAAACATGCCAAAGTAAAAGCAATACATCCATATGAAATCGCCGCATGAACTGAGAAATTTGTAATGCCAACACTAGCCAAAACGGTCCTTGTAGACAAACTTGGGGACATTGGTAAAGGGAAAGATAAAATCTCGCACGCTGCCCTTACTAAGAAAAATGAATTGCATAATTATGTTGCTGATTGGGCTACAAGTTATGCAAATGAATGTGAAACTGTGGGTCTGCCAAAACTTCGGGGCTCCACACATAGAAGCAATCAAGAAATTATAAGAATATCAGGAACGCAGAGTGGTAGGTTTTAAACTTTTAATGATCTACCATATCAATCAACACGAACACTGAAACTCAAATATTATTTCTTCGAAATTGGATTCAGCATCTCAGCAATTCGCTAGGTCAAGCAACATTAAAATGCAAGTGCTAAGGTGAAGAACATCTTTCAAAGATAACTAATCAAATGTTCTGAAAACCGTTGAAATGCAATAAACTAATCTTTAATTACAGATGGAGTATTCTTGGTCTGATTTCTAGACTGAATATCAAAATATGTACCATCTCACACCAGCCACAAGTTTATGAACCTGGACTAGTAGTTGGTAAACATATCCCATCTACACTTCAATACTAATGTAACCATAGTCACTATATCAATAATTTTTCCTATAAAAGCATCAAAGAGAAATAATCGCTCCAGCAAAGGCAACAACAGTTAGCGTAATGAACAACTTGTCCATCACCATGTCCTTCACCCAAGAAGTAGCAGACCCTGAAATCGACGAATCTGCTCCGTCGTCGTTGATTTTGTTGTTGTTGTTGTTGCTATCATACCAGGGATACAAAAGGTTCTGAAATGCCGAATCAAAGAAATCCTCCACTCCATGAACAATCACGTGGACATCGTTATATCTATCCCACTTTGTGACCTTAACATTATTGATCCAAGCACCACGCCACTGGTTAGGGAAATACCATTAAATCTATAGAGACTTCTGCCAATATATGCGTCAAGACAAGCCATGGAGAGAAAGAAGTATTCATCTTATTCTAACATAAAGCGTTCTAAGAAGGAATTCTGTTGACTTCAAAGGCAAAAACATAAACTCCTAAGATATATATATATATATATATATATATATATATATATATTCAAGCACTCATAAAAAAAACATCGTTCTATAGATGACATGCATAAAACAAATTAAGACACATGTAATCATTAATATAGTCTAATCATCCATTAGCAAGTCACACACAAGGCACAAGGTGGGACAGAGGTTCCTCTAGATACATTGTAGCCACAACAGTGTGACATGGAAACCTCGAAAGGGAGGAAAGAGAGGTGTGTGAATGTAGGCAATTCATAAAGATATTGACAATGGCAAAGTAACAGTAGATCTCCCTTGATCAAGCAGACAAAAGTTGAACGAGAAGACCACACTTTTTGCTTATTCAGTACTAAGCTATTAGCTATAGTTCAACTTTCTTGGCATGAAACTTATTCCTCATTCTCCTAAGATGGTAACCTTATTCCCCTAAGATGGTAAGTTTATGTAGAGAAGAAACTGGCAGTTGAAGAAGATTCAAAAGAAAATGAAATGTAGGCTGTCGGGTTTGATCACATAGCTGAATCTTCAGCAAAGACAACTGTAATTGTAAATGAAAAAAATTATCAGCAAGCTATTTCCTAGGATCTCATACATGGACGGTCAGATCAGAATAAAAGCGAAAGAGTAGCATACTGACATAAGCTAGAAAAGTGGGGAACACTGTTTTAAAGATCACAAAATCTCCTTTTGTAAGTTAATAGGAAAGTTAGAAAGCTTAGTTTCTGAGTTTTATCAATTACCAATGTAGCAATTTGTTCTCAGTCCATCAAACTGCAAAATCAAAGATTCTAAAAAAAAACCTGAGTTCCATATTCTCAAGATAGATCCGTTCAACGTAGAAGTCGTCCTGCTCCGACTCGGAACTAATTTCATCATCTTTTTTTGGATCGTCCACTTGACTTTCTGGAAAAGACTCTTTCTAGCCTGCAAGCACCATAACCACATATATGAGCTATAAGTCAAACAGAATTTGTACCCAGAAAAAAAAAAAAAAAGGCCTAGTCCAACAGGATGAAATACGCATAGCGTATGCAGGTTAGGCAGTTGTAAGGTTTTCTATATTCGGTGGAAGGGCGGTTTAAACCATGCCCCCACCAAGTCAACTAAGGGTCTGAAAGAGTTACCAAGTTTCTACAGTCACCTCTGAACAAACTCTGATATAAAATCAGATTTCACAAACAACATCCAAAAATTTCCCGCACAAAAGAGTTAAACGACAGACGAAACACCGTTGATTATGTCGAAAAACTTAACTCACCTAGTCTTTCTCTAAACACCGTTGATTATGCCCCATAAACTTCCAATGAGCATATCCACTCTCTCCATGAAGAAGAAATCACTTGTCTGATCGATTCCAATGCCATGACGGAATATTAGATACTACAAAAGAAATACATGACTCAGTAAATAGTTGTCAGTTATATATTGCTCGCCAAGTCCAATTACCTTATCCTACTTATTTGAGGTCAGCAATAAATATCCTGCTCTACAATTCCATCACAATAACCATGTGACTAACATAAAATACATTACAATCAGAAACCTCTCACCATTATGAGATTATTGAATCTCCCCAGTCATGCATATCTTAAGCATTATTAGTCATTCATAGATTCCGAATTCAAAAGACGAAATTGTACCAGAGAATTGTGGGCAAAGTAACCCATCTGTTAGTGAAAATATATGTCTGAGATGATGGCAAAATAAATCATCTGATGTCCTTCCGTGAAGTACGAAAAGCTAATTACACCAGGAAACTTATTACGTATCATCTTTGTTTTTCTAATGCCTAATTTCATAAAGTTCAGAAGAGGATCGTCCAAAACCTTTAAATTCCATTTGCTTTTTTCAAGTTGGTCTTTGGAAGAACACGACAAAGCACCGCCAGTTGCACTCGAAATTTATACTTAAAACCTACTTTCTCCTTCATCAACACAATAGCAGGAACACAAGCACTCACCCGGGGAACAATCTTGCATGTACCTGAAAATGAAAAGCATAAATCATCAAGTCCATTTCCAATTCATCAAAATGTTATTATAACTGAAGTACTAAACTGAATTAATAACAAACTCCAAAATCAAACCAAGGTGTTTTGGACAAATAATCCGAGGCCTATTATTTGTCTTTTTTCAAAAAACAATTTGCATTTTTCGTTTAGCGTTGATTTTTATTGGATTATTGGTTCGTCTCGATGAGAGGAATCAAAAAAGTTAGAAATTATGATCAAAATTTTTAAAAAGTCACCGAAAACAAAAATAATCCAAAATTTTGTGGATTATTGGATTATTTGTCTTTATTCACAAAAATTGTAGTTTAGTTAATATTTTTTTATTTTTAAATTCCTCTCATCGAGATTACCAATAGTCCACAAAAAGTCGGTGCGAAACTTAAAAATGCAATTTTTTTTAATAAAGACAAAAATAATCCAGCTCAGATTTACTTGTGTCCTAAACTATTGCGATTGGCTACATAATTTCTTTTTTCCAAGCCTCCTGGTCGATAGCTAAGGGAGTGCATGCACAATAACTCAAAACATAAAAGTAGCATGCAATAATACCAGCAGTAAAAATAAGTTGATGAAGAGGAATCATAAATTTATGTTAGTCCTTGACATTGCATTAGCATCGTATCAAAGCAATTGACTTTAACAAGCTAATACATGTCACACTGCGTATCATCTTCTAGTTAACATCCTAACCATCAATGCATTTATATTTTAGCTTAAGCCAAGATTGATGCCAATGTAATTCTATATCCACGGTTAAAACCAAAAAAAGGGGACCTTTCTTAAAATTTTGTGAAGTTGCCATATCTTCACAGCGATTGTGCTAAAGTTTCGAAGCAGGAGTGAACACTACAATCTCCACCATAAACCCTTTGGATGAAACAAAGTCAAGTAACCTTACATTCAACCAAAGATATGAGTTCAGTATTCTAGAAAAAAGAGAGAGCCAATACCCAAATTATGACATTCGACTAATAATAATATTGTACAAACCAAAACACATGAAACATAAATATTCTTTTGAATTTTATATTACCTAGATAGATTCTTGTAAGCAACCAAACATACATGAACGCATACATAAAACATACATACCTAGTGAGGTTCAAATCCCTCAGATGTTGGATAATTATCAGCAATCAGTTGCAAGCTTTTGTCTGAAATATTCTGCAACTACCACATCAAAGCCCACAATTCATAGACAATTCTTGTAAGAAAGTCGAACTAAACTCAATAGCTGAGTAGAAAACGAAACATTGATAAAGATATAATCCTATTGTCAATTATTGGAATCGTTGTGTAATTGTATTTGCAGTTTTAAATACATGTTCATATAATGGTTTTCGTGTTTGAGATGGGTTATGCCTGAAAGACGGATCATGCCGTTAGGCGGCTCGACCGGGCTAGAGAGATGGTCCGTGCTATGGGAAAGTCCATGCCGACGGTTATTTATCGATTCGAATAGGAACCAGGTTTATGTGAATGCATAGTTACGCAGTAGGAGTGGATTCCAAACCCTAGACTTTTCTCTCATTGTCTTCATCTAATTTAATTTCAGTTTTCCTTAGTAAGCATTTCAAAATCAAACCCTCAATCAATTGTTCCTTAGAATTAATTTTGTTTTCGCTAAATAGTAGATATATGCGTATTTAAGTCTATATTTTAGGCTCCCTTTCTGCAAATCACGAAACAACACTATTGCAGAGTTCTGAAAGTAAAACCCTGGGAAAATTAAAGAACCCCACCCGGTGTCGGCGAGTTCTGTAGCGGCAGTCAACGATCGAGATCAAAGAGTATACCACGACTGACATTACAGGGATTGTGATTAGAACCGATCCTAATTTAGACCAAAGAGTATACAATAGTCCATCTGTTTGACTGTTTCTCAAGTTGCAGCTGTATGGATTGAAAATGCTAATTCAAATGAGCTGAGCGATCGAGATATATTGATTCGGAGACATTGGCCCTTAAATTCAATATTTCTATGGTTGGGATCATAAGTAATTACAATATAAAAGAATTCAATATTTCTATGGCTGTGATGATCCTTTGCAATATCCATTACTATTTCCATCCGGAGAAACTGGTTGGCACCATGGTATAAAAAGATTTGATAAAAGTAAAGGAAATAATACATGTCAGAGTCAATTCCTATGTTTATATATCTATACATAATTGTGGCAACCGAAACTATGATGCAAAGGTTTGTTGAACTTCTGAGTACAAATTCAAGAGAAATTACGAAGCTAAACAAGCAATGACAAGAAAACAAATAAAATGCAAACACTTAAATTCCAGAAATTCGAAACGAAAATAGATGAAGAACTGAGAAATCTTTAGAGAGAGATCAGAGAGAGAAGCATACCTGTAGAGGGGAGAATGGGGTCGATTTGGGGAGAGAGAGAGAGAGAAAGAAGCAGACTTTGGAGCTATTCCATATTTTCGACGGATTTGTTGGCTCGTTAACCTGGTCGCAGCGGAGCAGAGCCGGCGATGGGTTTCCGGCGAGGTCGAACGAGCAAAGTAAAGGGGGAACGGAGGAAGGGAGACTCGGAGAGTGGGCTGCTGCCGATCGAAAACCCAAAAACCAATTAAAGGAGGGGTTTTAATGGAAAAATTAATTTCCACGTCATGACACAGGTTGAACCTATGTCATGCTATTAAAACGACGGCGTTTCAGACAAATTTCCACGTCATGACACAGGTTGAACCTATGTCATGCTGTTAAAACGACGTTGTTTAGATATCTAAGAGCTCTTGGGTATTAAAATGACGATTTCTACCTCTATCGACTATATTTTAAGGATCTGAAACATTGACCTTGTAGAAAGTATTATAACACATATGATTCAAGAAAATCCGGTTCAAAACATACAAATATGTACTTAATCAGAATGTATTTTTATTTTTTTAAATGGGTTTCGATATATCGAAACCCATTTAGTTTTGAATGGGTTTCTATATCAATTTAGTTCTAAGAACTCTTATGGTACATTAAGAATACTTTCTACCTATACGAGTCATATTTGAATAATCTAAGACATTCATATTATAGAGATGATGAAAACAAATACCATGTAAAAAATTCATATGGATTGGATATAGATTAGTATTTGATCTGACCTAATTTATGCTTCTTAAAATAGCTTTGGTTCTACTGAATCAAAACCATATAACATGTTTCAACTTTCAACCTACATCTCGCGTTTCCCTTCCCTAAGAAACGACGTCGTCGTACGGTGAAGCTCTCCCTCTCTTGTACGCCGTGCCTTCTCCCGTTTGATCAGAATCATTTCCGACAACGGCCGGCAACTTAGAGGCTCCGGTCAATCGAAACGGTCGACTGCTGCTCATTCAACCTGAAATCTGTATCACTTGACTGCATAGTTCAGGTTTCATCCTTTGTTGTTTAATCTTTTGGTTAGTGAATGGCATATCAGTTGTTGTTGACAGTCAAATTCTGCTCTATGCGTAGTTGGAAAGCCCTGGCTAATTTGATGAGCTTTTCTAATGAACTTTAATGCAGCTCCAAGGAACCGAGAACTCTGTCTGTGTATGTTGATTTGCTTCGTTTGTTTGCCCACGGCACGTGGAGTGAGTGACTACAAGAGTAAGCATGCAGTTCTTTTTCTCTTTTCTTTGTTCCGGGTTTTTTTTCACGAGTCCAATGCCGCTATGTTGTTGATATGTCATGGTAAGAAAATAGTTTGTTCTTTTCTCGGTCAGTAACAAAAGCAATTCATTAGGTACAGAAAAAATCACACATCAGCAAAGACACTAATTCAGGAAGGACACCAATTCGTCTTGATTAACTAGTTAAGATTTGTGAGTAAGGTTGAAAATCTCATGAAGTTGGAGCCAAGGGAGAACAAAAACTCGAAAGACCGGTAGTCGGTACAAGTGGGAACAAAGACATTCTTCTAATTCCACCAAACCATTCTTCTAAACTTTGATAAGGAATTGTTCTTGATTTTTTAAGTAATGCTGGCTGTCTTCCTCAGTTGGTTCCTAATCAAATTCTCAAGCTAAAGCAACTTACCGTGCTCACATTAGCTGAGACAAGCAAGGTATTTATTATCATCATTCAGATGTCTCAAGCGTTGGTCATACAATATTGGCACTTTTTCCATTTGGTTGACATTCTTCGGCTCTATTTTTTTGTCCTTTTCCTAGGTTTTGCCGTATAATATACTGATGCAGGAGTTGGATGTTACAAGCGCGAACTTGAGGATTTTCTTATCAATGGGTGCATGTATGTGGCAGGTATTACAACTCTGTTTCCTCTTCATTGACGTGGTATAGTTGAGGAATGCCACCTGTTATCCTGTCAATTTATCGATTACTGTCAGTTAGTTGTGTGTTCCTTAATTTTGAAATCAGTTGTTGTTGGTGTTCGTTTAAAGTAATCTTTGTCAGGTCTAGGGATGACCTTCCTGTGCATTACCCCCACAAAGTGTGTAACTTCTATGATATAAGCTGAAACAAAGTTGTGCTGACTTTGCAATGGGTCTTTTATTCCTCTTTTTTTTTTCCGTAAAAAGGGCTTTTCTGCCCTGTTAGGTACTGAGAAAATTTTGGAAATAATCAAAAGTCAAAATTGAAACCTATGTTTAGGCGATATATTTGGTGTTTGATTGAAGGTAGATAAAGGTGGGGTTTTAATTTAATTGGTGTTTTCACATGACATGATACTTCAAAACTGTATGAGAAAGAATGCATCAACCCGAGTGCTTGTGTATAGTCATTGCCAATGGAGTTCATTTTGCCCATTTACTCTACATAAACTCACAAACAGCCATAAAGCTAATGATTTGTTGTGCTGGAATGTATAATGTCAATCTGAGTTTGAAAAATTAGTGCAGTTGAGAATAGCTTATATTTCTCTGTTTCTTCCCCGGCTCTATGGAATCTGAAAGTGATCCTATTTGCATCTTGTCTTTTGAGTTTTTGGCGGTCTTTGTTGTCATTGCACTCTGAAGTTGGTTACTAATGATGTCGTGTTTGTTGTTGTCTATGAGCCCGCCAAACGACGACAACCATGGATCGTCTACCGGCAAAAACCATTTGGAGATTTACCTCATTTTTCGTCCTTAAACACTTCTTTCACTGTTCCGTTTTGTGGAATGTTTATCATATGTCATGAACTCTGCAGAGAAGATAAAAATTTGATTGGAACTGCAAAATCTGCTAACAGAACACCCACCTTCGCATTGGTATGTCTTCTATTTTGACTTCTTGGTGGCTTCGTGGTTTAACTAAATGCACACTTTTTCAGTTTTACCCATTAAAGTAACGAATGAGTGACTTGAAAATTGAGACTGACAAAGAGATTTGTACTTGGAGATGAGATGGATAATGCATTAATGCCATTCTTTATGATTACATTTTGGTCAAAACTGATTTTTTTTTGTCCTATTTTAGAATTTTGAATTGGAGAAGCTCGAAGACCAACAAGTAAGTGCTACGTGCAACACATTACAAAAACTCCATCAGCCAGTCCTAAGGGGGTCCTTTAGCATCACCGAGGAGGATATCTCATGTCTTTGAGTTATTCTCTAACATGGGGGGATGAATGAAGGAGTTGTTTACCTTTGGACTCTACCCATGTTCCATTGCAATGGTTGGTGTTTCCCTTGGACTCTTGCAGGCTTGTAGCTCTTTGTGGGACTAGCATATGCCTTTGACAAGTAAGTCTCAGGGTTTTTCACTCGACAATCCTCTTCGAGATTACACGGTTATTGCACTACTGCAACTATTGATACATCCATTTTGAACCCAAGACATTAAAAAGAAGAGAAATGATCCAAATGATCCATCCATTAGATGCAGTCAGACATTACAGTGGACAATAACTGTTTATTTGTGTTGCATTTTAAATTTCACTACATGTACTTGGAGTCTTAACCATCAGAAAGTAAATATAAAAGATACCGATGATGATTGACCAGTGCATCACCATAGAGCTGAATTTGTAACTTCTTTGGTGAAAGTTGACATTGTTTGGAGTCTGGACTACTCTTGCATTGTTGATCTGGCAAGTAGGATATGTTTTTGTTTCTTAAGTTTACTTTTACTTGAAGATAAATATTTGTCGTTCGGAGCATGAGGTTGTTTATCCTACACTCCTGGCTATATGTTTGCCATTGGATTCCTCCTTACTCTTAGTCACCAGACATAGAGGTTAAACGAGGTTGAAGTTTCTTCGTACATTTAGTTCAAGTTCAAGCATTTTTCTGAGGCTATAATCCATTTGGTGAAACTTGCTCTTCTATTATCGAACTTATTTGCTCACTTGAGTCCTTAACATTTACAGGTCACACCCAAGGCAATTTATTCAGCCATAGCCAACCAAGGGGTGGTGAAACTACCGTTTGGAGAGAACCCATAGTTATCGGGTGAAAATCATTTTGTGAGGACCAATTCGGGTATTGATCAGCTCGGATGAGATTGCCATCCTTGACATGGGTTAACACTTGCCATAATCCAACCTTTTCTATTCTGCTAATAGCACTTTGTGTTGGTCCCAACTGCAAATTGATAGCCAAAGTGTATGCTCTTCACTTAGGCAGATTCTTGGATAGAATAGAAAGGCCCACAACGTTGGCCAATTTGTTTTGGCATAATAGTCTACGTAACACCAGTTCACAAAAGAAAAAGGTCTGTGGAACAGAAGTTGCATCCATGTTTTCCCATTTTTTTGGCATCGTCTATAAAAAAAAAAAAAATTGCATAGAATGTGCAAATGAAATACCGTGGGATATTAATCAAGGAAATAGCCTCTTCAGCTAATTTTCTCTATGACCAATGTTGCGACAAATAGCCCATAATTATATAACCTTTTGTTCCATCACGGGATAACATCGTATATAATATTTTCAGGTTCGTGAAAATATAATATAATTTCTGTAATTTAACAAGTGGATGCTGAGTCTGTGTCTAAGGGGATAGCATGAGGATAAAAGGAAATTGCTTTTTAAAAAAGCAAGAATTTATTAATTTCCAACATTTTAATTTTGAAGGGTTCACTATCATTTGAATGAATAGGATACACAGAGAATAAGCCTCCAGATAGATACCTAGCATGAGGCACTTGGGGCTGACCACTAAAATTTTCACATGAATCCAAATTCTGAGCCAAAATATATAACGGGCATTTGTTATAACAATACGAAGGTCCCCAAAGATCATCACACAAAGAATTCTGGGAAAATGTTTGGGCAAATTAATGTGGATTCAGTTTGTTATGAATTTTTGTGATCGTGATATGAATTCATGACGTCTAATTTCTGTATAAGCATCAAATAACCTAGCAACAATTACTTTAGTGCGTGGGACATGACGTCGCTTTCTTAAGGAAGGCTTCGCTATCTTCCCGATGCTAGCATTTTCCTAAGTATTTTGCCCACTCACTTGTATGAGTACAAGACGCTTTCTATTCTCCACTGCTCTCCGCTCTACTTTTCTTATTCTCACTGCTAACTGCTACTCTTAGTCAGTCCTCCCATTAACTAGCTAGAGCCAAGACTATGCCTCTATTTTGATAACTTTGCATTTGGATTCAACAAATCGACTAATTTGGAGAAATATCCATCTCAACGCCAACGAGTTGGGGGGCCAATTAAAATCGGAGCAGTGCTTCGTATAACTTGCCCAACACAAATATAATTCGGGTGCAACATGATTACTCACTTTTGTAGGGAAATTGGTCCGAGAACGTTAAAACTTACCACCACACGTTAGGATAAGGAAGTAAATTATTTAGCGATTAAACTATTTTGTCATTAATCATTGGCATCAACCTAGATAGATGGCTCCGGATTCTTGACAAGGACGGCGGCGTGGTGACAGCTCCAGCAATGGCTCGGCGATGGCCCATGGTTTTGTGTAGTTGTATTGGTAGCCGGCGGTTTTGGGCCGGTGGTTTTGTGTCGTTGTATTGGTAGCTGGTGGTTTTGATTTATTATAATTCTATGTCTTTATCCAAAAAACAAATCACAATGTGGCAATTGCAAAATTAGAGTTATTCATCCCAGATTCACTACACTTCCATAACTTGACTTATTAATTTGTTTCAAATATATTGCTAGCAAAATAAGGAAAACAAAAAGCAGAATTTTAAGAAAATGGGAGCTCCCAAATATTAGACTCGAACCCAAACTTAAGTCCGGATATATATTGAATACCCAAATGGCTATAATCACTCAAATTCCGGAGTTCTTTGTTGGGAAGAACGATCCTCAACTTTCGAGTTATGCATGTAGATTGAGAAGGAATTCACCGAGTACAGAAAAACAATACCCACGTAGGATAGGAAAAGTTCCACACGAGGAACAGAAATATCCATAAAAGAAAATAAGCTAGAACAAAACATAAATGAACCCTGAAACTTAAGTCCTGATAAGGAGCCTCTTATTCTGCAAGTCACTTGGATGAATTTTATTTCATGGATGATGGCCCCAGGTTTTGTCCAAAGGGCCATTCGAAGGCGACCCACCAACTGAGAACAAGAAAAATGGCATTTCTTTAGCAATCCGAAAAAAGAAAATCTAATTTAGCTTAGGATCGATAAAGAATATGTGTTCTGATTCAAGTTGAATAGAGGAATCACAGTTGGAGACAAATGAACCACACTTGGCTAAAGTTACTGGAAATTGTTTTCAGAAAATGGTACAATACATGCACCAAAAAGATTATGGGTACCAACCCGCACTGTACCGATTGTGTATAGGTGGGTGTGTGGGCCTCACTCCGGAACCCCACAATAATTATTTATGTTTTCTAATTTTGAAATAATTATTGGAGTTCCCATATAAAAAATCAGCACAATTTGATTCATTATCTAATTCTCTAAATATTCTTTAAAATTCCTTCAGCATTTGAGATTTCTGAATGAGAAACTGAGATGATTTTTTCGAGAAAAATTATTTTAAAATTAAGAAACAGCTCAAATATATTTTGTGGGACTCCAGAGTGTGCCCCCACATCCATCAATGCATAATGTGTACACTATGGGTACGATACCCATAGATCAAAAGAACACACAATTTCATTGCCAACAGCTGCAAAACCAATATCTGCAACGAAATGAAGTTAGAAATTTCACAAATGATGGAATAAATGAAAATCACTTCACGAAAGCTATTAGCAGAAAAAGATGAGTAAAACTAAGTAAGATGATGGATGTTTTTAATGGATGTTGCTTGCTTACTTAGGTTCTTTTTCGGCCCTTTGTTTTCTGCTTCTTCTGAAGTTTCTGCCCTCTGCCAAACGTCTCGACAAACCAACAGTGATACTTCTTGTAAGAGTTGTCCCAATAGAAAACCCAACGACTAGCCCCCTTCCATATCCCAAGGCTATTAACATCCAATAAACACCTCTCGAAAACTCAAAACCGTGACCATGAAAGATAGACGGAGGTGGTGATGAGGTCATTGAGTTTGCGCATAACTTTGACAATGGGACACCACACAATCCCGAATGGCGTGTCGTGCCGTGTTGTGCTTTAAGAGTGCCGTGCTGGGCCATTTTACTTTATCGTGCCATGTCAGGCCATGCCTTTTTTAAGTTGTGCCATGCCCGATTTATTAAATAGTGTCGTGTTGCGCCGTCCCGTTGACTTAATTGTGTCATGTCGTGCGTGCCTTTTTTAATTGTGTCATGTTGTGCCGTGCTTTTTTGAATCGTGACGTGCCGTGCCGGCCCGTTTACTTAATCGTGTATCGTGCCGTGCTTTTTTTTGAATCGTGCCGTGCCGGCCCGCTTACTTAGTCATGTGTCGTGCCATGCCGTGCCTTTTTGGAGTCCTCAGTGGCTCAGTCAAGGCACGATCGAGCATCGATATTGGCATGAGCATAGTTTTATAACGAAGTCATTTTCGTTGAAAATAAATGAAATTTGATAGTTTTTTTTATTGCTTTTTATTATCAGAAATGAAGAATTTTTAAATATAAGTCATTTTCGGTTCATTTCATAACTTTGGAAAGAAATTTTTCAATTAAGATATCAGTGAAACGCACAAAGAAGCCACACGAAGTTTATCAGTATTATTTCTCATAAGGCAAATATAAAGAGGGGTCAAGTGAACTTTACCCTTTGTAGAATGGGGCAAAGAGAAAACGAGAGGAAACAATAAAACAATAAGACATCAGCTAAACATTGGCATCACATTGTTTCCAACTAATATGTTGAGGTGAAATTAAGTTTCTTCTTGTTATGCAAGGGCAGAAGACTGCCCATTATATGTTTTTGTTTGGTTTGTCGACACTTCAATAATCATGCCTAGTAGTTAAATTCCTTTGATGGGTCACAAGTAGTTTCCAGTTATATCATCCAACTAACTATCTTCCATAACCAACATTCTTGCTTTCAAATGCAAAGAAAGGATTTCTCATGTACAGATCAAATTCTTTGCATGTACTCCAATAACAATCCCAAACTTATAACGGTTCATCATCACACTCAGCTGTAATGATACAGAAACATGCTTTACCACAACAGTTTAAGAGAATAAGGTACCTTGTTCCAATAGTACACAACATTGGCTTCTCTATTTCAACTAAAAAGCCATACCTTACAATAGTTACAGCAACTGTTTCCTCATCGTCTGCAGCAAATGAGAAGATGGTGTTAAACAACGTGGTGGCTTAATGACGCTGATAACCCCAACCAAAAGTATCTAACTTTCCTACATTCAGAAGATTCGCACTTACTCTCGCACTGGTGTAAACAATAGCAGCCAAAAATTCCCAGAATATGACCAAGAATCCCAGAATATGACCAAGAAGCTAATATTCAACTATCTCTGTCTTTTCGGCAATAAAAGATTGAGAAGTAAACAGAGGAATAATCCATGTGATATCACATACCATGAAACGAGAGTTGTAAGCATCCAAAACAGGAACCCACAATAATCTTACAACATAAACTTCCAGTTGGAATCTGCATCTGACTTCCTCCACTCTGCTAGTAGATTTCTACTGGGGTTCCAGATTTGTTTAGTTGCTAAGGTAGCCAAACTTATCCTTTTATGGCAGAGAACAAGCATCACCAAGGTTATACCCATTTGTCACATAAAAACCTAAATGGTTCATTCTTTTATTATACTGTAGTTCATAGTTGAGGCAGTAGCCGCAGTACTACTAATCAGCAATACGCATTTTCAAGATTTCCAAGATGAATCACCTTGAATTCACATTGGCTAATTTTTTTTTCTCACAGCCAACATCACGACCCAAGAGAGAATGAAATGAAACAAAAATCCATAAATGGAAATAACGTAGGCAATATAACTTAGAAAGAGCAAAACATTCTAAAGAGGTTACATGCACTTCGTACGATAACGTGTTAATTGAAAGAAGTGGCAAAGGATCAAAATTGCATCACATTACAATCATTACACTTAAATAATGATGTGAAACTAAAACTAAGCTCCAGTGATGTCACCAGAGTCCCAGTATATAGTGGGAAAAGCAACCTGGTCCGTTTAAGGACAGTGACAAAGATCTTTTAGGAAGACAAAAATGGAAACCATCACAAAGATTTACTCATAGAGTACAGTTACACAATAGATTGTAGCTCAAATATAAGTGCCATAAATTTATTTTTTGACGACTGCAAAACCCGTCAGTTGACTTAATGACTATAGCTGAGTCTTGTACTCTTGTTCATACAATCACCAATCCAATCGCTGCACACAATTAAGCATGAGCTAATGATACCCAACAGACTAGCTAAATGGGCCGTAGTTGTGTCTTCTGTTTTTGCTATTAGGGGCTGTTTCTTTTGTCTGTTTCGAATCTTTCGATGCGGTTATGATAAAGCGCCATTTTTTCTTTGTTTTCTAGCTCTGGATGTATGTAGGGTTGCTCTCCCTTTGTGTTTTTTTGGTTTGTTTGCTTAATGAGATCTTAATTTACCAACAAAAACAAAAGCCCCACTGCAAATTCAGCTAAATAATAAAGTGGAATAGACACAAGGACAGCGATCTAAACCAAAGCATAGACCTCAAAAATCAAACCCAACAGCTGAAATTACGCCTGTTCATAATAAACACATTGGGATCATGAACTTACATTGAACAAAGATGTGAATATTTGGGGCCTGGGAGTGCGAAGATTGAAGGAAGCTATGGGCAAACAAAGTTCTTGATAGAAGAGTCGATCCCATCTACTCAACAGCGAACACACACACACACACACACACACACACACACACAGTGAGAGAGAGAGAGAGAGAGAGAGAGAGAGAGGACGGCGAGAAAATCGCCCGGAAATCGCAGAGAGATCACGTCGCGCACGTAAGGAGCCGTGGACGACGTCGGTTTAAGGGAGACGCGAGCGAGCGAGATTATGTTAAAACCGGTGGTTATGATTTTGATTCAGTATAACCAAACATGTTTTAAAAAATATAAATTCATTAAGATCAAATACTAATTCCTTTTCAATTAATATGAAATTTTTATATGATTTGTATTTTTTTGTGTTCTACAATATGAATGTCTTAGATCATTAAAATATCACTAAGATAGATAAAAAGTGTACTTAAAATCTTTCGAAGATTGTTGATATGGAAGGGGTATGATTCAATGTATTAAAATCCATTTTAAGAAATCAAAATTCATTTAGATTAAGTAGTATTTTGTTTTTTATTTACGAGATATTCATAAATTATATGTGTTAGAATAATTTATACAAGAAGAATATCTCGGATCATTAAATAATGGTTAATATAAGTAGCAATCGTCTGCAGTACACAAGAGTTCTTAGAACTAGGAGTAAATGCTATGTTAAACGATGTCATTTTTGAAGCATGACACAGGTTCAACCTGTGTCATGACGTGGACAGTAAACAGCTAAGTGCTATCTTCAAACGATATCGTTTTTGAAGCATGACACAGGTTCAACCTGTGTCATGGCGTGGACAGTAAAGGGCTAAATGCTATATCTTCAAACGATGTCGGTTTTGAAGTATGACACAGGTTCAACCTGCGTCATGACGTGTACAGTAAAGGGCTAAATGCTATCTTCAAACGATGTCGTTTTTGAAGGTCATGACGTGGACAGTAAAGGAATCGAGAAATCGCGTATCGCTGCAGCACTTGCTCCTTCGAACAATCACCTCTATTTGGCAACCGTCGTCTGCCGTTCTCCCCGACCATTTCTCTCTCTCTCTCTGTCCCTCACCCGCCGTTTCTCTAGCTCTTATAAGTCCTCGCGCGCTCTCTCTCTCTCTCTCTCTCTGTCGTATGTACTGATGTACATATGCATAGGTATGTACAGTTATACGTGTATGTATGTTGGTATATATCACATTGTACTTGAATATGTATATGTATACGTATATGTATGTATACTTGTATGTGTGTATACGTATATATTTGTAAATTCAGTGGTAATGGTTCATTAGAAGCTTGAATTTATTGCTAATTCAGTTGTAATTAGGTTATGTAATGCTATTTAGTTAGCCGACCCCAATTAATTGTGACATAAGGCTCGGTTTGGTTTGGTAATGCTAATTTAGTGCTTACATAAATCATTATCCTAATTGAGTGGCAATAGGTCAACATCATCTTAATTTAGTTCTAATTGAATGTGTCCGAGGTCGAGAAATGATACCACACTATTTGATGTACACCAAATATAGGCCAGGTTGTGAACAGAGGGGCCTTTTGCCTTTTAGTAGTGAGAAAGTGGGAGTGTGAGGTGTTCCTCTCTTTCTAGGGCATTAGGCAGAGTAGCTGCAGGTCTTTCTAGATAAATAAGTAAGGACAGTGAGCACTACTATTGTAAGTGATACACTCCATCTTTTTATCCATCTAGGTATTTCGAGATATACCCCGATTTCATTTATTTATTTTATAGATGGGTAGAGAATAGATTTTATAAAGGAAAGTAAAAAAATTTAGACTGTATTTCCTCTTGGTTTTACATTTCTTTGTTTTTTCGTTCCTATTCTATTTCTTCATTCCCTCCTAGATGAATTTATAGAACCGTAAAGTTGGGGGGAATGATTGGAACTCAAAAGAAGTAAAAATGCCATTTTGTTTCCTTGGTATCCTTTTCTGGTACAAGGCTTGACTCTAACCATTATGTTTTCAGTTTGTTCTAGGTATCATGATCTTTATGTTGGCATTTTGAACTCAAGTTGTTTTCTTTAATCTTCTGGACTCAAGTTGCTGTTCACTCTCTTTGTGGTAGCTGATTCAAAAGGAGTCTCAGTCTTATTTCGGTAATTTTAGTCATCCATCATTGGCGTGGATTTTTAACTTATTCATGTTACTAATCAGGTTGATGGGTCATTAGTTGGTAGCCTTTTGAATGAGTTTAAGTGTTTAACTGTCCATTTCTTTCACGATAATCTACTATGACCCGCCACTTATCGAGATTCGATTAACATGACTTTTAACAAGGATAATTTTGCAAGCCAAAAAATGGCTATTCCACTTTTCTGGGTGTTCATGTAAACGGAGAGATATCTAGATTTTCTAGTGGGGTGCTTGGGCAACTTGTGTTGGGTAGAGTTCTTTTTCTTTTTCTTTTTATAAAAAGATAAAACTCAGAAGTGCAGCACTTTGTGGAAAAGGACACTCCACTTCATTACCTGACCTATTGGAGTAGAATAAGAAGAACTGCTGTATGTCCCATTAGCAGAATTCATTTTATAGCAGAGAAGGGAATAAATTGGTGGCATTTCATGTATGAGTACTATGACTATTGATATTGTTCTTGGTCTTTCCTTTTTGAGTGTCGATAGAGAAGAAAAGCATTTGTAAAATGAACATCTAAGTATTCTTATGCCCCTTGTGCTTTTGTCACTTTGTCCTTTCGTTTCCTTTTTGTTCGAGACTGATATGTGTGAAAAATTGAGGTTTTGGACTCCATGACTTGGTTAAGAAATGGCCTTTTGTAGAGGTCTAGAAGAAAAGGCTATAGGTTGCTGTTTTTCCGTGACAATTAGTCATTATCTTGAGTGCTTAGAGGCCACTAGACTTCTCGTATTTGTTCACCTAGTTGTAAACTTAAAAGGACGCAGGAAAGAGAGCTTAACAATTGATGAAAAGTTTATGCTACAAAAGGTCAGATAAAGAATCAATCAGCCACTAGTGGAAGTATTTGAGTAATGAATGATGAGACCATGGAACAGGACTTCTCATGTTTCACTGTCCTGGCTGTTTTCCTCTGGATTTCATTTGATGAACCAGATGGAAACTGAACTAAGTCCTTTCTTTCACTTCCCTTTGCCCTAGTTCTTTCAGGAGGCTATGCCCTTCTTTCTTGATTCCATTCATGTTATGATTCCAGAGTGGGGAATTTGGTATATAGACCATTACTTATGACCTTTGTATGATAAAAGTTAATTTGTGTTAGCCTTGGTGTTTAGGTCCACCATAGGGAGGAAATCATGTGAGGCACTGCCATGAAGCTGACATGGCAGAGAAAAATGAAGTCAATAGGAGAAGTAAGTTATGTCTGGACTTAGATTGACCTTTATTTCATGTTTCTTAGTTCTTCAAAAATTGAAGTTGACAACAATTGCTTCTTTTATTAAAATATGTTTAGTCAGAATCTAGTTTTCAGATGTAGCATTCAAGTCTACTCCTCGAGACAGCTATTTTTTTTGTAATCATTGTTGCCCGGAGAACACCGTCATTCTGATCTGATGTTCTAAACTTTCACGAGTGTCAACTGATTCTTATACAGACTTCCTAATAACACTTCAGTCTCCCATGTAAAGGTTGGGATATATGGGCTTCTATGTTTCATCCTACTAAGCATGTTATGCGAACTGTTTCCTTGTTATCAATATGTAGGCATACTTATAGCACAAAAGAATCATTCAAAACTCTTATTCAATGCGGTTTCAATGTAGTATCATCACATGTTTGTGTTCCAAGTTCAAAATGAACTCTTGCCCTTTTTGTTTACTAATTTTGATAAAGCATATGTATTAACCTTGGTAATTTAAAAATGTCAACATATTCCGCGAATAAATACTTTCATCCCCAATGCAAATGATGCCAGTTTGGATCACCAACGGTTGCTGCTGAGGTATGTCTTTTTTCTTATATCTGCGGTAGAGAGGTATGTCTCGCACCTGGCTATTGAAAAGTTTCTCTGTGTGCAAGTTGGAGGGTTCTGTCCCGAAGCAAATTACTCATCCAAAAAGACAGTATGGATATATGAAATAAATGTATTTGAAATATCATCAACTGAGCTCCAAACAATTAGGATCTTGGAATTATTTTCTTGTGCAAACAAATTTAAAGTGCAATGGATCTATGAATCTGGAAGCATAATTTTGATGGCAGAGTGATTAGGTCCCTTTTTGGCAAATTTTGAGTGGGTTTAGGATTCGTACTGATTTCATTGAGTTCAATTTATTGGTCTTTGTCTATGCATGAACCATGGGTTTTGCTATCCTAATGGTTCCAAAATAACAAAATTTTGATGTACTCGATGTTATACGATCTTGGGTAAAACTCAATTCCGAAAGCTAGCTCTTGAGGTGGACTGAGAGTGCCTTTGTGAATCATGATTATATGCTAGTATGCTACACGGTACCTTGGTGTCCAGAAAATGTGGGACTTAGCTTGACTCCTTCTTCAAGTGCAAGGTGCTTACCTTGTAGCCCTTGTCTTGTCCATGAAGCGGATAGGCTCCCCACTCATCCTTGGGTATCCCTTAACGGATACCATGTTACATGATCTTTGGTAGAACTGAATCCCCTAGGTTAGCTCTTTTGGTACGATATGTCCTCACGCTTATAGATGTAGCATGTGTTGTCTCCTAGTTATGAATGTGGATTGCAATTCCTCTTGTTGGCAGAGACTAGATTATGTTCCTTCAAAGGTCCCAAATTCAGTTGAGGTAAAAAACTGGAGTAAAATGGATAAACGTCTCTAGATGACCCCAAGAGCGCTGAAAGGACCGCGTGAAGGCTTAGTGCCCATTGGGAAGAAATCTTGTCTGCACCACTTTGCCTACAGAACTGAGATGCTGATAGCAACAATGCACCCCGTGAGCACTTAACTTCTTGACTGTCTAGTTTCTAATGGTGGTAATCTCGTCATCATTTTTTGAGTGCAGAGAGAGTTATGGCCAAAGAGCCATAGATTGGTCTAGGCTTCAGACTAGGTTTGGTGCCTTCCGTTTCTCGCACAACAGTTCTTGAATCCACTAGTACAGTTGACTTCAATGCCCAAACTTATATTGATGGTCTCTATACAGTTAACTCCTGCTAAAAAAACACATCGCATCATGATTCTTAGAATGTTAGCACTTGTGGCACGAGTGAAGAGAGAATTGTGTTAGAGAGTTTAGTCCAAAAGTCTTTGAAAGCCTACCGCAGATACCATGTTAGAGCCTTTGGAAGTCTATTGATAACCCTCATACCATTTTTTTAGCATCCAACTCAAAACCATTTAGCTATGATCCTATGAATGGAGAGACCGTCCTAGTTTTTATGATATCGATAATTAACCAAATGGGACAAGCTCAACTATTGACATAAGGTTGTGCTTATTGTCATCGTCGCCATCCTATCCTCGATCTTGAAATACGGTAATACTAACTTGCCTTTATCACTTTTGCAGGCTAAATGTTTATGGTTTGTATGAGGTGAAGGTCTCCGGGGATGGCAATTGCAGGTTTGTTCAGTTATGAGGTGACTCTGTGCTATCGTCCTGGAGATCTGTTAATTTCTTGTTCCTTTTGCAGTTTCGTGCTCTTTCAGACCAGATGTATACGTTGCCTGAGTATCACAAGCATGTTCAAAAAGATGTTGTGAAACAGGTTGTTATGATAACCATTATAAACAGCCAAATACTTTCTTATTCATGCATTTATCGGCGGCAGGAATAGCATTTGTACCCCATATGATTATCTTGCTTTATTTTCTAGCTCGGGAGCGACAAGAGTGCTTCCCAAATTTAATGGTAGTCTTTAAGTCAACATAAGGAAATTTATACCTCTCAAGAAAGGAGTTTAAGGCTATCTCCAGGCAGGGATCTGGAACAACAACAACAATAACAGAACCCACCTAGTCCCCAATCATTGGGGGTATGGGCGGGGATGGTTGAGGATAGACCTAACCTTTGGCAATATGCACAAAGTGGTTGCACTCAGAATACCATTGAAACAGTGGCCCCCCTAAACCTCCAAGAACCGAGGAGCTATAGGAATGTTTTGTTGCAGAACCATGCCCCCAAATCAAAGCCAAAATGCATCAAGGAGAGCAGGCTCAGAGACCCAAATCAATTTCCGTACTCATTATCATGCTTTCTTCATTCATGGTCCAAAGCATCTCAGTAATGAGTACAAAGGCAGGGATCTGGAAACAGAACAAAAAAAACTTGGTAACTTTAAAAGTTTTTGGATGAAATTGGTAAACAACTTCACTGCTGATGTTACCATACCACTCGTAATATCCCTTTCCTAGTCACAACTGCCAATACCATGCCTTATCTGAAATGTCTAAGAGGTTCTTTATTCACTCACCCACACCATTTGTCATTTCTCATTTGCAATGTCTAAGAGACTCTTGATCACTGCCACCGTCATTCTAAGATTCACGAGTCCCACTGTTATAACATGCTTCCACTTCACCAAATGACCAAAAGAGGTATAGTGGACTCTGAATCGTGTTAGCCGGGACGCACCCCCACCCATACAAGCAAAATGTCTTGTTGGCTAGAAAGCACCCTAAGTCTTGGAGGTACACTGGCTGGTGCATTGCATGTATCATTAAATAATCGAAAAGACTTCTTTGTCTTGCTGATGTTGACATTTTATTTTCCAGCTTAAAGACTTTTGTTCTCTGTATGAAGGCTATGTCCAGATGAAGTATAAATGCTATTACAAGAAAACAGCTAAGTAGGGTACTTTCTTGAAAGTTTCTATGTCTACTACTGGCTGCTTATTGTATGTGATGTTCGGTAGCACTGGACTATTTTTCTGATGAACTGTGTTTCTAATTCCAATGTGATGCAGACATGGTGAATGGGGAGACCGTGTTACCTTACCAGCGGCAGCTGATAAGGTATAGTATTCTTTGCAATGCTGGTTCTGTTAGCTCTCTTTTGCTTAAGTGTCTCTTCATTTGATGTTCTTTGATAATCATTGGCTCTAAGCGATGTTCATTTGCCATTTTCTTCTATTAGTTTCTTGAATACACCTTTGACTGTGTCGATGGTTTCTTATTGATTTGTAGCCCAAGAATCCGTGTTTGACCTTTTAGATGTTCTCTGTTTCCCTTTTTCCTTAAATCTGATCACGCACGCAAATACAGGTGTAGATACATATATTTTCCCCCGCAATGGGGCTCAGTGCATATGTTTGCAAATTCCATATTCCGATTTCTACTACAAAAAAATTCAAAGTAGAAAATGATTGCACCTTTATTTGGAAGAAATTCGAAAAGATGTCTCAATCAAGCTTTGTAGATAATTCTTATAATTGTGCAAGAACTGGTTAATATGTGGTTTTGCAAATCCTCGTTTATATCTTATCCTGAGGTATGTTAGGTAGTGGAACATAAGTGCATCTTAAGTTGGAAGAAATTCCAAGCAATGATTACATCAATGTTTCCTAATGAAATATGGATATCTTGCGGGAGCAAGACTGTTGGCTTGTGACCTTGAAGCCACTGCGATGTTCGAATGACCATCCATCAATTGAATTCTCAAAACTTGGAAAGTCCATTTCCGTATGATGGGAACGGAAGACCCAGTGAACAAAATAAATATGGAGTAAAGTAGTTCAATCTACCATATTGCAATGCAAAGATTCGATATATGGTTCTATTCAACTCTTATGTTTACTTATCCATTTCCAAGAAGGACAATGTGAGGAGTGAACAGAATCAGTGCATTTGCAAGGAGGGTATTAGCTGGAGTAGCTGATGCTCACAGTCTACTTGGGTCTCTTCTCTTCGGACCCTGGACATTACTATTTTTTTTTTGGTAAGTTAACCTGGACATTACTCTTGCTGCAAGTGGTTTTATATCAGTGCCTTGGGTTACTCATTGCATAGGTTGCTTATATTTATTCCAGGACGGAAGTAAAGTTGGAAACAATTATGTGAGGCTGGTGTAGTCTGTGCATTTCCCATTTAACTTTCAACTGCTCTGGTTGTTTGGGTTGGATCGAGGCTGTGATAAAATGAGCCCATTTACTGAATTATAAAGTTTTGCTTTAGCTGTGAGTAGAGCATATTAGTTCTAGAACTGATGTACAAATTATATGGAAAAGTGGCATGGCTGGAATAATATTGTTGAAAGCATGGGAAGTTTTGGTATGGTCCGGCTGTTTTCTCTTGTATTTAGAAATTTTTGTCAGGTAGTTATGATTATAAGTTATAACTTGATTCCTAAGCTAACTGAAGACTTTCCAGTAGTCTAATAAAACTCATGCTGCCATCACATGGAGCTACTGTAACTTGTCAGGTAAGATCACACGTGAATTTGCAGGACAAATTAAGTCATATTGTCCTATCGACATGGTGTAGAGTTGTAACTTGTAAGTAGCTGGCTGTTTCAATATGGTAGTATAGTACTCTCTGTCTGTTCTTCAACTAGATAGTGCAACGTTTTCCTGTTGGACTCATCATAAGCAAGATACTATGAGTTCTGAAACCAACGTCAGATGAGAGAGAGAGAGAGAGAGAGAGAGAGAGAGAGAGAGTCCGATTGACCCTTTGAATTTTGGCATTATGTTGACATACTATATTGTTTCTTGTGCTTGAGCTTCAACAATTTATCCAAGTCTACATCCTTATTTCTGTTTCTTGGGTGTTCAGTTTGCTGCAAAGATATGTCTTCTGACATCATTCAGAAATACTTGTTTTGTTGAAATTGTCCACAATATCAAAATTCCTTCTCTCTGTGTGTGCGCAATAATTTTGAATCCAACCACAGTTTTGCGTTCATGATGCCGAACTGTGGCTAAGTTTTTGGTCTGAGGTCCATTACAATTCACTTTATGAAATTCCATTACAATTCACTTTATGAAATTCGAGGTTTGTCTGAGGTCCATTACAATTCACTTTATGAAATTCGAGGTTCGTTATTTTTTTCCCTCTTTTTTTGGGTTGTAAATTCTATTTGAACCTGGGCTTCCAAATTGAGACGGGTAGTTTGTTAAGTTTGTATAAGTGATAGAAATGACTGTTGCCTATCCTACAGATGCACTCATACAGCGGAAGCCGAGGAGGAAACACTGGTTGTTCCAGAGGGAGCATGTTTGTTATGGTTTCTGTGCCATGTACAGTAATTGTATACTTCTTGACACTTTATTATACTTTCCATTCGATGATACTGAGCCAATAAACAATATATTGGTTATTCTTATACGAATGAAATTATTTATAGTTTTGTATGACGTTGATACTGAGCCAACTTATTTCAAAGAAAACTCTTGTGGGATTGCTGTTAATTTATCTCCTGTGCAATTTCTGTTAATCCTTCTGACTAACTTCGATGAGGTGATGAAGCACATCAAGTCATTGACGAAGGCCAGAACTCCAGGAAAGTGGTTTCACCATTGCCATGTCTCTCGAGGGCTGTGAGCCTGTGACGTCTGTTTCTCACGGGTATGACTTTTAGAGGGAGTTTACTGGACGATATATGGCATGCAATGCCTTAAGGTGGTGTTCTCATGGACAAATACAGTTCAAATCTGACTCTCTGCTTATGCAGTTAGCTAGGTTATCTGAACAATTTCGATGGACTCCTCCCATTATCCATCGAGGTGCTCAGGTGTAAGGTCTAGAGAGTCGAATGATTGGTTGAGGGCAACAATGAAGTGGCGTTTACAAAAGTAAAGTTTTAGCGTTCTCTAGATCTAAGTCAAATTATGCACGTGCGTGAACATGAGCGCTAGTATATATGGAAACGTCTTTCGAATATTCCGAACTCCTAATGTTTGTAAGAACGATGATTGAGAGCAAAACCGTAGAGCAACGAGTGAAAGCAAAAGCATGGAGTCCTATCGAGGATTATGTGACCTTGATCCCGACCCGAGCTTCGACTTTCCATTGTCTGATCACAATGTCAGGTTAAGGTGAATTATGACAACTCTTTTTAATATTGTGTGACATAAGGTACATTTTATGCAAAACATGATTTAAAAAAATTGAAATTACTTCATCCTTGAAAGGTGAAACGAGGAACATAAAGTGAACGTTGCATTTTAATTTTAGAAATTTTAGATAATCTGAAGCTACGTGATACTAATACTTTATGCCGCTAAAATAGAAAAGAAACTTACTCTCAGCCAATTCATTTCATCCCTCATTCTGTTTCTTAGTCTACTGTAACCTCTTGATTGACCTAAAATACTAGTTCCGGCATAACCAAAAAGTGATAACTTAAGGACTCAATAATTGAATTTCTCATTCATGAACTTGGGAAATTCCATTTGCGTCTCACTCTGTCTCTAACCAGAAAGGCCTAAACAATTGAGCTTGCAGAAGATGAAGCAGCTTCAGAAACATGCTTTTTCTGACCTCCATTGTACATTGCTTCACATGCTTTCTTTTCTCCAACTTCACTGGACTTAGGAGGAAAAGCTGAAGAAAATTTCTCTTTATCTGCAGAAGGAATCGGGTCTCTGAAAAGAAACTCAGTACTCCAAGTAGGAGGAGAAGACAGTGTGATCACCGGAGCCTGAGGTGGTTGGTAGGGGAAGGATTGTGGGGGTGGGAAACTACAGGAAGACGAGGATGAAGAAGCTGAAGGAGAAATTTCAGAGAAGAAATCCCTTGTTCTGGAAAAGACTGATCTACGTATGCAAGTATCTTTGCGTCTTCCTCTGGTGTCCAAAGCCCCCTCTTCACATTTGATTTATCACAAGGAGGTCTCCCATCATATAACTCCCACAAAAGACTATTGTGTCACAGAGAGTTGATGTAGTGATGCTATGGTCTGTACCCTAGCAAAGTACAGTTTGGAGGGAGGAAATATTTAACAAGAGAGCAAAGCAAGAATTGCAGGCGGGGTGGGGGGTTGTTTCAGCGGTACAAAAATGCTAGGTACTCATCCAAGTCACTCATTCCTACTTTCTGGGTAAATTCTAAGTATTTTTTATGTGTACGTACAATTGCCATTAAGTTTTCTATTTTGCATCCATAAGGTTCTGTGTTCAATTCTTCCCATCTTCATTTTTGACACTAATAAATTTTGAACGTTTTCTAAAAATTATAAGTTACAGCCAGCAGTGGGCATCAAAGTATAGAACCCACAACCTCCAAGTCTTTTAAGTGTTATTGACTGCCAAGCACCACTGCACTATTAGGCGTTTTTAAGTGTGACCTGTCAGGGCATGATTCACTGGAAACCATCCCAGTCTGTTCTGAACCTAAAGTTGGCCCGGTTCTATTCCCGTCAAACCCATTGGGTGCATAAGGGAATAGAACCGGGCCCAAGTGGTATGGGAGCATAATGCCCCCGTTAAATATCCACCCTTAAATTGAAAAATGGATTAATCATATCCCTTAAATCAAAATCACTCACCAAAAAAGTAGGGTGAATTTGCATTTTTACTTAATATATATACAAACTCTAATAGCCGGAGCTAGGTGTAAGTGTAACCTGTCAGGGCATGATTCACTGGAAACCATCCCAGTCTGTTCCGAACCTAAAGTTGGCCCGGTTCTATTCCCGTCGAACCCATTGGGTGCATAAGGGAATAGAACCGGGCCCAAGTGGTATGGGAGCATAATGCCCCCGTTAAATATCCACCCTTAAATTGAAAAATGGGTTAATCATATCCCTTAAATCAAAATCACTCACCAAAAAAGTTGGGTGAATTTGCATTTTTTCCCCACTAAAAATCGCCACTAGGGCTATTCACGGATCGGTTTGGTTCTCAATTTGATTCTTTCATCAGGGATTGTCATTTTGAGCATCCGCAACCCCATCCGTGAGTGATACACGGATGTGTTGGTTCGGTTGCGGATTGAGCAGATCGGATATATTTGACGGATCAAAGAAGGATTGGGACAGATCGAGCGGATCGAACCCGAACCGAACCAAACCGCATCTGCCAAAATAGAAATATTAGGATCCGCATCCATTCGTAACATATCTCAGGTGAGTTCACGGACGGTTTAGACGGTTTGGGCGATTCGTTGGGCAGCCCTAATCGCCACATTACTTGCCAACATACATTTGCATACCATTTTAGTTTTATTGCTCTCTTTTGGGTCGGGTTTCATTTGTTTATACTACCTCCGTTCCTAATAAGTGCCCATACTCTATTTCTTACCTTTTTCAAATAAAAAAATTAAGTGCTTTCGAGTATCGTTTTTTGAATTTTTTCGCACCGAATTAAAGTATTCATGTGCGAAAAAATTCGAAAAATGATACATGAAAACACTTAATTTTTTGATTTGAAAAATGACACGACTTTTCGTAATGGACACTTATTTAGGAATAGAGTGAGTATTTTTTTTTGTCGCAACCCTCACGCCCGGTCAGAAAAAAACACGCGAAATGCACAAAATGCCAGGTTTAACCATCATTGATGTAATAGTAGTCACCAGAAAGTCCAAACACCACTCGGAATGCTCCTACTCCGCCACCGCGCTATGTCCACCGCCACCGCTACTGCCGCTGCTATTTTATCTTCGAAAGCGTCATCATCATTCCTACCCGTCAAAAACCCTAGCTCACAATTCACTTTCAATCCAAAGCCTTTCAACGGATTCTCCCCCAGTAACCGTCTCTCTCTCTTCACCAAATCATCCCTTCGTTGCTTCGCATCTTCAGCCGCAATGGAAAAAATCAAAGTCCAGAACCCCATCGTCGAAATGGACGGTACTACCGATACATAAACAAAAAACACACACACATCACTTATATTTAGGCTGGCTTTAATTTTTATATTTTGTTCTGTCTTTCTATACTTCCATTGGATTTGTATTGAGTTTTTTGAATTAATTATTCGTCGACGGAATACATCTAAAAATCAAAAACAAATTGCCATAAGAAATAAAAAAAGACTAAGGAAGGAAAAAGTTTTGGAAATGCTATTTTTATTGTTTTCAGTGTTAATTTTTTTTTTCCCCAATTCTGGTCTATGTTTTGACAATTTTGTTGACTTTGTCTTGACAAGACGAATGACTAGTCAAAAGTTATTAAGGGAAAAGCTAAAGAAAAGATCATTAAAAGTAAATATATCAACTTACTAGAAATTAATTAGGCCAAACTCACCCTTAATAGAACTTTAATTTTAATTCGTTCGCGTTTCCGATCACAGGCGATGAAATGGCGAGAATCATATGGTGGACGATCAAAGACAGAGTATGAATTCCAAATTCGCGTTTTTGTAGGAAGACTTTGATTGATTCTTATGAAAGTTTTGTTTGAATTGTATGTGATTGCAGCTTATCTTTCCACATTTGGAATTGGATATAAAGTATTTTGATTTAGGGATACTGAATCGTGATGCGACGGATGATAGAGTCACTGTAGAAGCTGCTTTAGCCGCTCTCAAGTAAGCCTTGTTTTGAGTTGGACCGTTTTTCATCTTTTTTTCCCCTCTTACCATGAATGTTTGTTTTTCAGTCTGTGATATTCTGCAATTGATTCGCTAAACTATTGAATTTTCGCAAAGGGGTTCAGTGCCCAATATTTGGAGTTAAGGTAAGAAATTGTGCTGGGAAGCATGAACATGTTCGTTATTAGAGTCATTGAAACCACTTTGTGTGGTAATGGTACTGGAGTGTTGCATTGGGTAGAACTTGTAGACTGCAAATGGCATTTGCTACCTAGATGTTATGACATCAGTACTACGAACATAATTGGTGGTTTAACATGCGTTGCCTATGTGGTTAGTGCCTAGTGGGAGGAGCTTGATAACTAATACTAGTGGCAATGGAAAAAAACGAAGCACATTTGGGTGTTTTAACTGGTACAACTGTGAGCGACTCTTTCAGCAAGAAAAAGTAGTTCTAGTGAGGAGTAGATAGTATTAGATGGGGAATGGGCCTAGTGTATGGATTGTTGACTTTTGTCTGCCGATGGATTCATCATAGTACGAAAAGGTTGACCTATTTGGGAGATTTGGATTTCAAACATGGAGAGCTTTTCATATACCCTTGACAAGTCATCAGTAACTTGAAAATGCTCCCTTGTTGGGTCTTCTGACCAAGGGCGAGTAGCTTCCCATCCCAAACTTTTACCAGATGAAACAGGAGTAGAAATGAGCTGGATCCTCTACTATAGGATGGCCGTGGATGATGGAGTTCTAAGAGGAACTACCGGCAGATCAAGTGGAAGGCCAGAATAGTAGGGATGGCCATGGATGATGGAGTTCTAAGAGGAATGCTGAAATGAATATGTCTTCATATACGAGACTAGAAGTTGTAAGCTGTATACAGGGGATCATTCTGCGAAGAAGATAAAAGACATGTTTAAATTGGTTTAAAAGATAATGGTAATGCATTATGTTCTTTGAAAATATGTGGTGTGACGAAGAAAGATGAATGAAGAAATGGCAGCTTGCAATGGGACTACGTTGCAATTTATATTTCTGTTTATAACGCAAAGCAAAATTTGAATCAACATTCTGTGTAACCTCATTATATTGTCATTCCAACCCTTACTGTTTTGCAGGTACAATGTTGCTGTGAAATGTGCTACGATAACTCCTGGTAAGTTGTTCCAGTCATTTTCCTACTTTTCTTGGGTACGTCGTATGAAGAACTAGTGACACTAAAGTTCATGTAGTTTTCTTATATCATGTTGTAACAGTAGGGCCCTTGAGGTGTTGATCACATTCATATTGCACATAAGAAACAGTGAGTGGCATATACTTCTCGTCAATGTTCATTTCATGGAAGATAATGAAAATACTAACTAGGTGAGTTGAAGTTCAGGACTGTTAGCTAGATAGTGGCATATCCTATGAAGCACTGACACCTCTCGGGGTACCCGTATCGCAGTGTGTCCCAACACGGGGACATGGCGAGACACGTGTCCAGACACGCACGTGGGTGGGGACACGGCTAATTTGAATTTTTAGAGGGGGACACGGATGGGGACACAGCGGGGGTAAAATGAAATTTTTTAGAACTTTCTGGGGTAAATTTATAATTAATCAAAGCTTGGGGTAAAAAAGTGTAATTTGGCCATATATATGTAGATCTCCTCCTCCTCATCAGTAGACACAGAACTTTCTAGTGCTGCTGCATTTTCTAAAAAAAAATAATTTAATTTATATAATAAATAAAAATAAATAAATATACATGTGGCGTGTCCCCCTCCGTGTCCATATCTCCATTTTTTTAGAATTCCTGTGTCCCCGTGTCCGTATCCGTGTACGTGCATCATAGGGCATATCTGTTACCTGAAATCCTTTTTTCCCTTGTCAGGGTAAAAAGTGATTGGTGAAGTTGGTGGGCTTACCATGCTATTAATTACTAGTTTAGTACCCTTTTCTGATTGAGTTTAATATTTGTTTTGATTGCTAGATGCTCTTTTTCCATTATAAATATATTTTGGCTTTGCAATTCAAACAAGCAACACTAGCATCACTTCTCTAATTTAAAGCAGTCTTAATAGAAGGTACATGAATGGCAAAATCTAGAGCTATTGCATAATCATTCTGGAGGTTCTTAGGTTCCCATTGTCTGGCTGGGAGTTAGAGGTCTCGGCTACATAACCAGCAAAGTGTAAATTGTTTGTGTAATTGTATATCGAGTTTTAATTACTGTTGATAGCACAGTGGTGGCAGCCATTCAATCCAATGAAAATGCCACTGTCCCCAATCTTGCTCTGGACTTTCTTTTGGTTAGGTATTAGTTTCACTGCTTGGTCTTAACTGCATCATTAGTTGAGTCATGAATTTTTCTGTGCATTTGGTTGTCCTTGCATATTTGGGCACCTTACTTTGGATTGAGCAACTGGGTTAATGGTTTTTGAAAGTTTTGAAGAGATCACAATGAAATTTTACTTGTTGATTGACCTCAACAAAGATATTGGCTGCCCAAGAGCAAACTTTTGAGTTTTTGGTACTTGTGGTTGAGATCTGATTTGTGAGGTGTCAATTATTTGTCTGTGGGTTATTGCATGCTAACTTGTTTGGAATGTATTCCTCGATTTGCAGATGAGACAAGAGTCAAGGAATTTGGGCTGAAGAGCATGTGGCGAAGTCCTAACGGCACAATCAGAAATATATTAAATGGTTGGTGTTTGATATGCTGGGTTTACTCTGTTAGAAATTTAGAATGGCAAAACCTATGTGCTGTTGGTTTAGTTGGAGTGCATATATTATTATAGTATGATATGTTCTGTCATTCTGTGTCTTCTCTTTGGAAAACTCAGTTGGTTTCTTGGGTTTCACAAATGTGCTCGTGCGAAACAGAGTGGCAAAACAGCTCTTTATTCTATGCATAGTATTTTAACTGTAATGTTCTTTTGCCTTTTATGGGATTTTAGTTTGCAAAGATGTAGTTATGTAGTTAGAAGATGGTGATTATAGCTATCCTTAAATGTGCATGTAGGTAATTGAATTCTTTCTCGTCAATTATCATCAACTTTTCAAACCTACAAACAACATATAGATAAGGCAGAATTCGTGATTCTGTTTGTTTGAGAATCGGTTTTGGCGTGGATTCCTCACAACAGTATATTTTTCTCTAGTTAGTCTGATGTAGATGCTGCCAGACCTACCTGGTGCTATTTATTCAGAGAGGATGAATTTTCTTTTCTGTACCTATTGCCTTATATTTTTATCTTCTTCAACATTTTCCAATCTTAACTTTTGTTTCTTGTAGGCACTGTTTTTCGTGAACCTATCATATGCAAGAATATCCCGAGACTTGTTCCTGGTAATCCTTCGTTATTATCCATCTATTTTTAATTCACATCACGCATGAGCTACTATGGATCAGTGTTTGGACTCCTTTAATTTTCAGGTTGGAAGAAACCTATTTGTATTGGCAGGCATGCCTTCGGAGATCAGTATCGTGCAACTGATACGGTTATTAAAGGGCCCGGAAAGCTCAAACTGGTCTTTGGTGAGCTGATTTATATTCTATCGCGTGTGAACCAACTGAATGCTCTCTCTCTCTCTCTCTCTCTCTCAAACACTGACAAAGTATTGATGGTTACCAACTTGTGCGCTTCTTTAATTCAGTTCCAGAAAATGGTGACTTGCCGGTGCAACTCAATGTTTATGATTTTAAAGGACCTGGCATTGCACTTGCTATGTACAATATTGATGAGGTTTGTCTAGTTAATAATGGTGCTTTTCAGTTAGTCATAGTTGCAATATCTCATCTCAATATTCTGACACACGTGTAATTTGCAAGTCTATTAGAACTTTTGCTGAATCATCAATGTCAATGGCATTCGAGAAAAAATGGCCTCTTTACTTGAGCACCAAAAATACAATACTCAAGAAGTATGATGGCAGGTAATTGTAGGCCTTCTTTTCAGAACTGGGTTGTGTTTTTAAATTTTGAAGTTTCATTCATGCAGATTTTCAATTCAGGGAGAGAGATTTAAGTCCCCACAATTTTTAATCAATTTGCATGTTACAGGTTTAAAGACATATTTCAGGAGATTTATGAGGAGAAGTGGAAACAGAAGTTTGAGGAACATTCAATATGGTTAGGTGGCACGTGTAACAAATTGTAGAATGATAATTTTTATTATTGAAGTATGTACATATGGTTATGGGAATGTTCTTGTTGAAATTCAGGTATGAACATCGACTAATTGACGACATGGTGGCTTATGTAATAAAAAGTGAAGGAGGATATGTTTGGGCTTGCAAAAACTACGATGGAGATGTCCAGAGTGATTTACTTGCTCAAGGTGATGGGGATGTCATACTCTTGGGATGATTATTCATGGAATATCCATTTGTTGTCTCTGGAATTTTTTTCCCTTGCAAATAAGAAGATTTCAGTAAAGAAAAGGGAGGAGGCATGTGGGAATGCCATTATCCTTATATGAAGAGAGGCCAATAAGTAAAAGGGCCCAATACACTTCACACGTGCAAAGAAGATCTATCATATCAAAAGGGATTAGCCTCCCAACTATACAAGCTACTGACAAGCTTCCTCTTTAAGTGTGTACGATAGACGTTTCGTGCCATCTAAGTGGCGGCGATTCCTTTCCTTCCAAATGAGGCACATCAAACAAAGAGGAATCAAGTTAAAAAATCTCTTTCTTTTTCTTCCTAGTTCCTAGCTCGGTCCCTCGCTAATGATGTTGAAACTCTTTCATGCCAACTGGGGCTACCAAACTACCCTAAATGTACAAAGACCTGAGCCCCAAAGCTGCCATGCTACTGAACAATGAGTAGGTAGATATTTCAATGATGAGAATCTTCCCATGAGCCACACACCACAGAAAGAATGCCACCTTGGACGGGACATGGCCACCCAAAATCGCCTTCAAGGGGAATGTAGAGTGGACACCTCCCCTTATCCCCTAGACAGTCCTGCTTTTTTAGCATCTTAGTATACACTGTTTTGGATGCCGTCATACGAAAGGACTTGGGCTTACTAAACCTAAGTGAGGAGGTCGCCTTAGACAGAGCTCAATAGAAAACAAGAGTCATGTAGCCGACCCCAATTGATTGGGACATAAGGCTCGGTTTGGCTTGGTTTGGTTTGGTATTACTTTAATATATGCTGCTGTAGTTTGCAGTATTTCTATTGTATATTCTTTTTGGGCATTGTTTTGATAGAGTAACACATGTATAAAATTGAAGTTCTGAGGTGATTGGATAACTGGCAAATCTGGTATTTGTTACCTTGAATGATACACTATGTACTCCGCCTGAATTATTATTCTTGCTATGTAAACTCAAGTCAACTTGACATAAAATTGGAATGTTTGCTTATCCTTAGAAGTTTCTCTTCTTTCTGCAGGATTTGGTTCTCTGGGTCTGATGACCTCTGTATTGGTTAGTGTTGCGGCACACATTTATTTGCTTATTTCCTGATAACCTGTTTCTTATGGTTTTGTAACCCTGAAATCAATTATGCTAATTAATGGCTGCAGTTAGCGTCCGACGGGAAAACACTAGAAGCTGAAGCAGCTCATGGCACTGTGACCCGCCATTATCGTCAGCATGAAAAGGGACAAGAAACCAGTACAAACAGTATTGCTTCCATATTTGCATGGACACGTGGATTAGAACACAGGTAAACTTTATTCCGGCCGAAGTTTTTGATTTGGTGAGTTACCTACTTTCAAATTCTGGAGTCATATCACAGTGAGAACTGAGGTGGTGTATGGACGTATGCTTACAAGAAACAGCATCGAAGCTTCTTCTCTTATGGAAGCTTTCTATGATATTTTTTCATTTGCACCGAAGAACTGTAGCGTATAGTAGTAGTTAAGTTCTCAGTAGTCCCAAAAGCTTAAGTTGTTAGGAAATGGGCTCAACAGTCATCAAACTATTCAACATTCTCCCTTACGTGCAACCCTGTCTTGCACGTAGAGATGCAAATTTTATAGATAGAGCGAAACAAAATAGGAAAGGGAGAAACATAATGCAAGCGGGGATCAAATGCAAACAAAGAGACTTGAACCAAGATCGCTCTCAACATGAGCTTTGATACCATGTTAAGTTGCCAGTAGTCACCAGAGCTTAAGTTGTTAGGAAATGGGCTCTTCAGTGTATATCAGGCTATTCAACAATAGGAAGAAGGTGTATGGAGTATACTTACAAGCAACAATAATGAAGCTTCTTTTCTTTTAAGGTACATGGGATGCCACAGCCGAGGAGGGCATTCTTGCCTATTGCAAGACTCGAACTTTTGGTTTTCCAGTCAATAACAATGCTATAATAAGTATAATCTTGCTAGTTTCATGTTTATCATAGTAGTTGTTCCACACACCCCACCCCCCC
>JAXBDA010002148.1:0-45541 GCA_036023075.1 Gaultheria prostrata | reverse complement strand
ATATATACTACTAAAATACCAAATAAGGGCAAAATGGTCCGAACTACATATTACAAGATGGAATCATAAAGATTCAAATCCAACAGGATGGAATCATAATGGTAATTTTGTTACGGGATGGCTAATTTAGAGAAATTTGAAAATTTTGAAAGTAAATATTAATGTAAAAGAACCAGAAAAAAAAGCTATAAAATGGATTTTATGTGAGTAGATGAACTTTTCTCTAAACTTTTTGTTATAGCTTTGAATTGGCATTTGAAAATTTTATTATCCAAAATTAATAATAACAACTCCTCTCACTCTCGTGCCACACAACGTCAACTATGAAATTTTTTTCCCTACAATTTGCGTACAATTCTATCTGTTTCGTTTTTTTTTCTTTTTTTCTTTCTTTTACTTTTTTTTTTTTTTTGGTGCTTCGGAAACTTCTTTCTTTCTTTTATAAGTATATAGTAAATGGATATAAACCTTAAATTACTTGAACTAACGAAATACAAGTTCAATGGTAGCATCATAAAAGAAAGAAATAGATATACAAGATAATGATACTTTCTTTTACGTATACTTTTTAATATTCGTACTCTAAATATTTAAATAAAAACAAGACCAATTCATCTTTATAATCTTTTGGCATATTTATTCATATTTTTTATTCTCAGCTAACGTTTTTTTAATAAAAAATGTCGGTGGACTGTAAAAAAATCTCCTTATTTTGGTGGGATGGAGATTGGAGGTGGAGATGTGTACGTAATTAATGATTGTAGAATTAATTATTGATTTTTTTTTGGTGCATCGGAAATTCGTAGAATTAATTATTGATGATCGAGACACGAAAAGTGAGGTCAGGCGGCGAAACGGGCAGCAAGTCAATGGGATCCGGCTGTGGTGTCCCAAATTGTAATTGGGTATAGGTGTCCCAATTTTATTTATCATGAACATTGGGTCTACAAATTACAAAAACAGATCACACTTGCCATAATCGCGTAACCATACAATTAACTAATTTGAGTTTGGCTAACTTTTTGGGATCATTTTTTCGGATGTTTTCTCTTAATTTTTAGTAAATTTGGGTATAATTTTTACACAACATTCGGTTCGACATGAGGAAGTGAAAAAGTATAAAAGTACAGACTAAAACTGAAAAAAGTTCATGGAGTATACGATAACAAAGGACCCAAAAATTTGTTTTTATTTTATTTTATTTTTTTGCTTCTTTTTGCTGTTTTATGTGATTTTTTTTTTCAATTTTTGTCTATGTTCTTTTTAATTTTTCCGTTCTTCTCGTCGAGATAAACAATATGATGTGAAAATTTGACCCGATTCTAGTAAAAGAAAACAACCAAATAAAAACCAAACCAAAAAGGGGCTGGAATTTAGGAAATATCAAATACTGACAAGCGAGTGAAGCCATCAAAGAAGGGCTGTAATTCTTTAGGAGTAGTTCATTTTTGAATATTTAGGAAATATCAAATACTGACAAGTGAGTGAAGCCGTCAAAGAAGGGCTGGTATTTATTTTATTTTATTTTGAATATTTAGAAAAATATAAAATACTGACAAGCGAGTGAAGACATCAATGAAGGGCTGGAATTTTGTATAGTTCATTTTGAATAATTCACTTAGTGGATGGTACACCAGAAAAAAAAAAAAAAAACTTTGATCAAACAGTGGTAGCGTCATAATAGCATAACAATTATTTTAGGAAACTAAAAAATACTAAGTCAATACGATTCAGAGCTAAGACAAAATTTTGTCTAAATCATGTAACTAGGTGTCAGGTTTAGGAAATTTTTTTGGGTACCTAGGTGTACATGATACGGATAAGAATCTTCCTCAGCAGATCATTCCAAGCGGTTGTAGATAAAGATAAGAATTGGTTTTTCAAATGTATCTTTGTTTTATATAAGTTGTTATGATGTTATCTGTATCTCTTGTAGCTTATTTATTCCATTGTAAGAGCATCACCATGTTGTGACCCACATGATATAAAGAAGAGTGAATTGGCTTAGATCTAGTTAGAGAGGTGGATGCATGATATGGGTCATGATACCTCATTTAGTCTCATCATAATGGGTGTGTGAGATGTTACTGTATATTAGGAAGGGTCCTCTCTCCGCTCAATTAAGTTTTTTCAACTTTAGATTTTCTCATCTCAAAAGTTTGTCTGAGTATTAAGGAAAAAGAGTCAGGAGAGAGAAAACCACTTCCTTTTGGGTAATCACCCCTAAAGAAAATCAGAAGCAATCTTCCGGGTGTCTTTAATTTAACAGTTGGATTACCACCTAGCTTATCGGCATGGATCAAGGTTGGTAAATCCTATTTATGTATATGATGAATTCCGCATAATGTTTAATTTGTGAAAAATACACGACGTTCGGTATAACTAAAACTGGATAATCAAAAGTTGCCACATCAGATTTTGATTATCCATACAAGACATTTATAAAGTTACCAATGTGGAGTGTCACAATGGTATTTTGTGTTCATAATAATAATAAAAGTACTATTCACTCTATTTTTATTCATAAAATGGGCACAACTTTAAATTTGTATATATATATTTTATAATATTAGTACTATTTAAAAGATATTCACAATACCTTTAAAATGAGACCAATCTTGGACATATTTTTAAATTTTTTTATTATTGATAATTTCAATTTTTTTAGAGAGAGTGCAAAAAAATTGAGTTTTGAAGTAAGTATTTGAAAAATGGAAGGAGAATGTTGTTTCTTTTGAATTCATTCTACCAAAAAAAACTTATAAATAGGGTGTGGTCCCCAAAATTTGGTTATTGAGAAAATGTTGTTATTTTTGATTATCCAAATGCCAAAATTTGGTTATTGGCTAAAAGACTGTTATCTTTGATTATGCCAATGTGAACCAATTTTTGAACAAACATGGTTAACTTTAGTTATTTAGATGTTTTGATTATTCCACTGGTGATGCTCTCATTGATCAATACTTGTGTGGAAAATATTTGTTAACTTAAAGCCTTATAGAAGCATTTATACTGGGTACCACGTGGCCGAGCCTACGTGGTATCCAAACGTTGCATCCGGATCGTCCAAAAGTGTATTTGATGGCCGAAAATAAAACACCGTCTCTCTGATCACTCTCTCTTATATATCTCTCTCTCTCCAAATGCGGACCGCCCACAACCAAAATGAACGACTTAGATGCACCGAGGGGTGCCACGTGGTACCCTCTCGGTACTGAAAAATTGCTCTTTAGAAAATAGTTCCATTGGTGGTTGAGTGTAATATTGTTTACACTCTCACTAAGTGAGAATGAACAAAACCCCAACTCGTGATTGGTAAAAAATATATAGGGTCAGCAGAGTTAATACATTTTTTTATAATTATAGTACTCCTTATTAGTTTGTGGTGAATCACACACCTTTTTCAACAAAGTTTATGGTGTTAGTTTGTACAACTTGGAACATATGCTTACTAGAAAACCCGTGGGACAAGCGACCGTAAGTTTTGTTCCTTTCATTTTGTTTTTTGCAGGAAGTACAATTCTAAGACTTTTTTTGAACTGAAATTCTAATACTTGATGCTATGTACTTTGTTTATGTTTCACTCTTGTGTGTGCTATACTACAATGTTAGGCTCACCAAAAGTTAATATGCAATAATAATATATAAAACTAGCGGTGAGCACGGAAATTTGTTGCAAGACAATTTGTATTCTCAACAAAAACTTGTGTTAATATGTAATATAGTGTTCCAAATTAGAAACAAGTTTTAATAGGGCTTTCAAATAAGAAAATTTACTGAAATAACATTATCCCAGTCGAGTTCGCTTGGGGGGGGGGAGGCGCCGCCTCTCTCCCTCCTCCCCCTAGGCGTTTTTTCTCCTCCTGCCTCCCCTCTCTCTCTCTCCTTCCCGTCTCCTCTCTTCTCCCTCTCCTTTCTTTTTCTTTCTTTTCTCTTCTCTTTCTTGCAGGTCTTGGCGGGCTTGGTGGTTGACGACGGTGGCTGGCGGTGTCGTGCTTTGGTTTGAATGAGGTTGTGGGATCTTGTCCTGTGTCTTTCATTCTCGGCGAGCCTGCGCTTTGTCGTCCAGCTGCTTCGCGGCGGCGCGGGTCATCTTTCTCAACTTCTTCTCCTAATTTGGCATCGTCTTCTCCCTTCTTCCCTTGCCGCCACTGGCTTTGGCTCTCTTGGGTGTTCTTGCTGCTTCATCGCCTTTTTCACTCCTGGGTGATTTGGGTTCTTGCCTAACGGCGTGGTGGAGCTCTGGCGGCCGGTGGTTGGTTCTCTCCCGCGCGGGCTCGACTCTTGGGTCAATCCGGTTTGCTTAACAGCGTTGTGGAGGTGTGGGTTTGGGGCGGCTGCGTCATCTTCTTGGGGCTGGTCGGCTGCTATGGAGGTTTAGGGTTTTGTTTTCTTTTGGTTTGGGCTTTGGCCCATAGCAGTGGTTTTTTGTACCAATTGTAATATCGGGGTTTTTAGACCCATTAGGTGTTGGGTTTTGGCCCAGTGGGTGTGCTTATTTATTGTATTATCTGGATTTTTAGACCTTTGGGTGTTGGGTTTCGGCCCTTTAGGTGGGCTTTGTCCCTTTGGGGTTTCTCAATTGGCTCCTTGCCAACTGTTGTTTTGGGTCTCGGATTGTGCGACTCGTGCTTTTGTTGCCTTTCCTTGCCCCTATTAGTCTTGTATTATCTTCAAGATTAATGAAGTTGTTTGCCGTTCAAGAAAAGAAAGTATAGTTGAATAACAAAAGGACGAAACAGAAAAATGAGGAGGGTCGTGCCTTAGGTAATTGACATCCAACATTTAAAAAACACCATATGATCTTTACGCTCTTAAACAAGTTAAAGACAATTGGAACTGTCTTTTCATATTTTTTCTTGGATAGTTTCTAAAATATTTCGGTAATTGTCATAATTTTTTTTTTACTTTTTTCAATTTCTCGCGTCGAGATGAATCCCACCGTCTACTATAGTGGGAGGGCCTAAGAGTAAAGCTCCATACTAATACTAGTCCTAAAGAGAATGATAGTAGCACCTAAGAGGTTTTGAACTTGAGATCTCAGGAGATTTAGATTATGAAACATGAATTAATTAATCCCTTTTCTTTAGGAAGAATTATTCTAACCTGAAATTCTTGTAGTTTTTCTTTTTTATAACCGGATATCCGGGTCAGATTACGCACACCTCAACTAATTATCTGGAATTCATGTAGTTGAAAATGTATATCAAATGTACTTTTTTTTTAATAAGTTAATACTTTATTAACAGACCACAAGAAACACTCTATCTCAAGGCCAAACCATAGGAGTACAACCAAACAACCAAAAAGCAACAAACTAGGCAAAAGCCTTAATTCCTGGACCTACAAAGAAAAAAAGAAGAAATATTCCAGTTGTGGCAAATAGCAGCATTTGCACTTGTGAAAGAAACTTTCCCTCACGAGGAAACCCTTCCCTTTTTTATTATTTTTTTTATTTTAAGGCAAAGTGAATTATATTAATCATTGAAGAAGATCCAAGTACATAATAACAAAGTTAGCGGCATCACCACAAAAGTGAAACATCCCAACTATGTTGCCACCCAACACACTCGACAATCATTTGCCAAACAAACTCTACAAAGGATGGATGACAAGAGATCATCCAACCTTCATCAAGCAAATAGTACAAAATAACACGAGATACAATCCAGATAGCATATTAAGAGATAACAAGAAAGATTAACAGCTTATGAATCATGCACAAGAGATCCATAACTTGTAATGTTGCTTCAAAATTGCAACTGAACCCACTAGAGAATAAGAAGTGCTGCAACTGGAGAAAGGGACTCAATGAAAGCAGCAATAGACCTCATCCTCATCCTAAGGATTAGGAAGAAAATCAGGAGGAGTAGGCTTCAATGATTTGCCTGGAAATTCTATTCCTGTGTCTGGGCCACATCCATCTGCCGTCATGGATAATGGACTCCACCCTAATAGATTGGGATCTTCCCAAGTTATAGACCACAATCTCCCCAAATTTCTGTAACAAATTGCCAAGAGGATGCCAATTATCAAGCCATACAAATACATTCTTACCATTCCCAGCAATATCGTACTTAATAAGAGGCTGACCCAAAGATCAGATCTAAGCTTGAAAAACTTCCTCATGGTCCAAGAAGAGTCACGAGGAACATCCAAGAAGAGTATCGAATGTACTTGTTTGACTCTCTTGATCACTTGCCCGTTTTTCAACGCTCTTATTATGGTCTTCAAAATAGAGGCACTTTAGCATTTATTGCAACTTTCGGACATAAAATGCTTATCTTTAGGCAATTTGATAACGTGCTTTTAAATTAAGGAGTAGCAATACAAATTCACGTTTACTCAACTCCTGTGAAAACACTATACAAAAGGCTAAACTTCAATATTTTGACGTGTTTCAATCAATAAAATGAATAAAACTTCTATGGCATCTGAGAAGTAAATTGATACTGTAAGTGTAACACATGCTAAAGGAATGAAGACACCAAGTTTTATTTTGGCCAATTAAAAACTTCCGTCTATAGCACGAGTACATTCACACAAAATCAACCTAATGGCTGATGTAAAAATGAAAAAAAAAAAAAAAATCTTTATAAGATTTAAGAAGAAAAGTAGTTTGAGTCAGTAAGATGATTTTTCAATTTTTTTTTTTAATTTTCTCCGTACATAGCATGGGTTCATATATATATATATATATATATATCAAAGCCATTACTGGCTCTGATACGAACAAATATTTCTAATCATAAGAAAGATTCAGCATTGGTCGTATTGGAAATCTTAAAATCAGTACTTTAAGGTCACAATTCTGAATCATACTCTGCAGGATATTAAAGCCTCTTTTCAAGGTATGAAAGAATCTTCTTTTAACAAATTAAAATGTGATGAAATTAAGGATAAGTGTAGATCATATTAATAATTTTAATTCTGCTCAAAATAAAAGTCAAGAGCATCAAAACACAGCCTTCCTATTACTAATTTACTATATTATTATTTTAAGTTAATTTTGTCCTCTACGTGAAACCAAAAAATGCGCCAAACAAAAGTGACAGGAATTTTATAAACGAGAAACTAAAAATTGGCTGATAGAAAACACCCATGTTTTAGTTCAAGCAAGCTAAAACATGGTTGCAAGTGTTGGCTAACTCATGCGGTAGAGCTTTTGAATGCCCTATACTGCATCTCGGGATCGAATCCCCCTCCCCCTCCCCCTCCCCTATGTAATATAGAGTAGGAATGACAAATTACCCCCCCAAAATAATTTCTGGTTTATATATACCTCAATGAGTTTCTGAGCAAGGTACCTTTCTTTTTTTTGGGTAACTAGCAAGGTACCTTTCTTGGTTTGGTAGTTGCACTGGTTTTTCCAGGAAAGTGTTAATAAGTGATTAGGCAGAATCGGGTAACCATACAATTAATTAATTTGAGTTTGGCTAACTTTTTGGGATCATCTGTTCGGATATTTTCCCTTAATTTTTAGTATATTTGGATATAATTGTCATATCACATCCTTCGTTTCGATAAGAGGAATCGAAAAAGTATAAAAGTATAAACAAAAGTTGAAAAAAATTCATAGTGTCAGACAACAAAGCACCCAAAAATTCGTTTTCTCATTTTTATTTTTTGGGTCCTTTTGTTGTATTATATGATTTTTTTTTTCAACTTTTGCTTATATTTTTTAAATTTTCGTATGCTTCTCATCGAGATGAGCAATATGATGTAAAAATTTGACCCAAATCTAGTAGTAAAAGAAATCAACCCAAAAAAACCAAACCAAAAAGCACCAAAAAAGTTTGGCAGCTTAATTTATCTTCGTTTTTTTTTTTTTTTTTTTTTTTTAAGTTTGCCCCCGGCCCCGGTTCTTTAGAAACATGTTAGAAGTTTCTTCAAAATCCAGTGAAATTAGTTGAGACTTTGAAGGGAGAAAAGGGTAGCGCGCAGTTTGTTAGTTGATGACAGGATGTTTAGGGTTGAGTTTCGACTGTTTAATCCAGTTTCTGTTTAATTGGCTTATTTTCGTTGGTGGTAAGTTTTCATTTAGCGTTTGGTACAAAAAAATTGCCTTTTTAGATTCGTAAAAAGAACAAAAAAGTAAAAAGAAAAAGTTTCTGTTTAATTGGCTTATTTTTGTTTTTTGGAGATTTTTTTTTTAATAGGCCTACTGCACGGGTTTTTCCTTGATTAGAATAACTCAACGGCATGGTTTCTAACGCAGCATACCCAGTACAACTATGGAAATGAATAGACTGAGTTAGGGTTCGGGTTCGAGGCACGGAAGGGACGACCTATAGGTTGGAATTGGATTTTACATATCAAATACTGATAAGGTGGCTGGAACTTAGTAAAAATGCACGAGCTTTGCTCGTGGAGTTCTTCCTACTAAAACACTCTAGTTAAAGAAAGAATCAAAGTTATGTGCTGTTAGCACTAAACAATTACACGCACACAATATAGAATACGAAAACAGTAAACACGACAACAAGATTTACGTGGTTCCTCAAAATCCGGGTACGTCCACGGGAGCGAGAGTGAGTCTGTTATTTGATAAAGTCTGCTAGGGTTTTTGCAATAGAGAGTATTTATAACGTCTACTCCTATTCCAACCCTGTACCATACCGTGGGGCTCCGCTCCGTTCGGTCGCTTCGCTTCCCTCGCTCCGCTTCTTATCTGGCGTATGCAGCCAATTAGCTAGTACTAGAATGACGTCAATATCTAGGACTTTTGAATAGGATTGATTTTGAACAATCTTCTTTGATCAGTTTTTTCTTCCAAAGATACCGTCTTTTTCCCTACTGAATCGAGACCATATCTATATGAAACCATATCACCAATTTCCAGAAATTCTTATCTTAATAATAAAATAGGGCGCGCGGTGACTAACGTCATCCCAACAAGGGCATCAGAACAAATCTTGAAATCATGATCTATTGAAATTTTTGATCACAGTACTACAAAAATGTATAAAGATCACGCTTCAAAAATAAGAAAGATATCAATTTTTGTAAAAACGTGATAAAAAAATAAGAGTTAGATTTTTTATCACGGTTAAGTACATAAACCGAGATGAAAGACAGTTTTAATCTCGGTTATCTATAAAACGTGATTGAAAATGAAAACAAAATTAAGCTTTAATCTCAGTCATTTAAAAAGTGTGATTGTAAGTAAGATGAATAGATGACCGAGATTAAAACTATATTTCATCTCGGTTTATGCACTTAACCGTGATAAAAAATCTAACTCTTATTTATTTTAATCAAGCTTTTACAAAAACTGAGATCTTTCTTATTTTTGAAACGTGATCTTTATACATTTTTGTAGTAGTGTGATAAAAAATTTCAATAGATTATGATTTTTTGGCAAAACTGAGATGTTATATTGTCAAAGATCACAGTTTTTATGAGTTTTCATCACGGTCTAAAACCCGTGATTGAAAGATGGGGACTTTTAATCACACTAGATTAGATCACGGTTTTTCGACGAGATTAAAAGTAAAAGATCACACCAAAAACCGTGATCTTTATGCCTTTTTGTAGTAGTGTCATTAATGTCATTAGCGCGTTAATAAAGAAAAGGCCATCTCGTCACTACATATTTAGAAGCTTATTGACCTCATTTGAGATCTCATCCACAACAACATATTGGAAAACACCGACACTCAACTTAAAGGTTTTCCAGCCAGCACATGACAATTGATCGATCATTAGTAGGACACATTGTTAAAAATGTAAGAGGAGCATTTTTCTTTCATGAGTAATAGTAAAAGAATGTATGCTTTTCATGACTACCCATCCATATATTTTGTTCCTTTCTCACTAATGTCATTCACATTTATGCAACAGGAATAGAGGTCACCTAACAAGTATGGATGTTTAAAATCATTTTCTTGTTATTTCATAGAGCATTTTCTTTAATTTAGTACTTTTTGTTGGACATCGATCCCGGAGCAATCATCTCAAGCATATGAACTATCTTTAAGCTTACTATATCAGGGCAATGTTACGAACATGTCAATGCTATGTTTCTTTCCACTTTTTTAAATGTAACATTAGAGGCCACTACGTCCCATCAAACGTCAACCTATAGGTGTTTGTTGGCCAGAGATTGGGGGATAGTTGAACCGTAAAAATTGGTGAAGAGTTTCGGAGGTATGTGTTTCCGTTGGTTTCCTCCATGATTGTTGGGGCGGGAGGAGAGGGTGTGACGCTTGGGGTATGAGTCACCGGATGACGAACGGGTGTAGGGCGTGAGAGAGGCTGGCGGGGTCCGGGGATGGGTTTTCTGCTCAGCCATTTCCATTTTTTGAGTTTTGGGCTGATGACGATCAATTTCTGCCCATTGTTGATAGAATTTTGAATAGGAATGTAGAGAGATATACAGATTTTGTATTGTTCACCGAGTGGATGGTTCACAAGAAAAAATAATTTGATCAAACATCGGTAACCACGTAATAGCAAAACAATTATTTTAGAAAACATAATAGTCAATATGATTTCGAGCTAAGACATAATTGTGTCTAAATCGCGTAACTAATGAAGTCGTGCATATGTTATGCTCAGCAAGCCCTTAGAATCTGGATTATGGACTCGAGAAAAACCCCACATAAAGAGCAATTTCATGGAACAAATCGTTGTCGAAGGGAATCGACCTTGTTACCCAAGCCTCACCGAAGCAAGTCGATTAACCCCTGCAATAATCCTTCGGGTTGCATTCGATAAGATGGCTCAATTTGTCCTTTATTGGTGCATTACACTGACAGATAATAAAGGAGGGGAACATTCACATTTTGTGAAACAAGACATTTATTGCCTTTCCAATTCTATGAATTCCAAAAGAGAAATGGCACACAATTGATTTTAACAACAAATATATACTACTTGAGGTCTTGACCAACAAAGAATATTTGGCTAAAGCCGTGACCTTGAAGCTGGCAATGTTGAGGCTGGTGCACTCTGCAGGAAATGGTAGCATGTCAGCATATTACATGCCCATATGAATCATAAACACGAGCGTGCGCGCGCATGGACTACCACATTTTCTTCTTAAGGATAAATAATGACAGCAATGCAAAATTGAGCTCATGGAGATAAAAGTTCCGACAATATTCGAAAATAATGGAGGGCAAAAAATTAGAGAATAAGCTAACCAACCAACCATGTAGAAGTCAAGTTTGCCATACAAATGAGGTGCCCAATGTATTGGCATGTCATTTACTCATTTCCAGTGCCGGCCCAACCCCAAGAGGCTTGGGCCTTGGGCATCTAAAAAACCCAAAAAAAATAGGGGCACTCCCATAATTTTTAATATTAGGCTTGAGTAGGGGTCTTTTAACCCAATAGGAAAAACAAAAAAACCCAATCTGATTTAAAAAAAAAAAAACCCTAAACAAAAAAAGTCTATTCAGCTTAAAGGCCCAAAATAAAACACACAAATACATACACGTTTATACACAGATGGAATTACCAGCCAGCATAGTAGTTTTTTCACATATAAACAGCTGAAATTAGCTTACTGAGACTTTGAGCATGGTTAGCATGTTTTTGCTAATTAAGCTTTGGTTGTGAGGTTCTTTAGTGTTCTAACGACGTTAAACTTTGGTGTGTACCTATACTTTTTGGCGTTCGATCGTGGTTTGCACACCATCTTATTAATGCCAAATGAGAGGATTATAAAACACATTTCAAGGATATCAAGACACTTTCACAGAAATAAACTACTCCCTCTGTCTCAAAATGTTTGTCCAGTCTGCAAAACGAGAACCTAAAGATAGTAAGTCTTTTACAAGAAAATTTTCAAACTCATAAATTAAAAGTACTCGTTGATATCTAGTAAATTGTTTAAAGAATATTGAATTTTTCTTAAAAAATTTGTATTATTTTTAAGTCCTTGTTTTGTGGACAGGACAAATGATTTGGGACGGAGGGAGTAGTACTATTTTATGAATGTATCCCAGCCAAACACGTTCCCTACTTTTCTAGGTTTTTCCATACTAACATACCCATAGAGTACCGATATGGGGTTATCTATGCACACGCTGCAACGGCTAAATAGAGGGAAAAAGAAGGAACCAGAAAAAAGATCTCACCAGTGGTATGCCTTTTGTTGCCCTTTCTTCCAAAAACCTTGAAGGTTTATAGAAGCTACCATAGAGTTCTGACCAATTCTTCAGACTAGAGTAGATATGATTAGGCCCAACAGTATCAGCCCAAAAAACAATACCACCCCTGCCAATAAAACAAACATTTGTTTGAACAATGCTATATTGTACTTTGAAAATGACAATTTCATCTTGAAAATTAGAACAAGTATTTAACAAATATCACATCTAACCGAGTCCTATAGTCCTTGGACAACAGAGAATTAAGCAAATTTGACTGGATACTCAAAAACCCACAACTATACCATGGACATCTAATGATAGTTGCGTGCCAGATTAAAAGCGGGGGTATTTGCAACCTTACTGTGAGTATTAGGTATGTGTATAAAATTTTATCGATTCAAAGAACTTCTCTCTTAAATTTGCAACAGAAACTTAAGTTTCAAGTTAGTAGATGAGCCAAATGGTTTAAACTCAAGTTTGATGATTCATTGAAGTTCAATCATCAATGTATGAGATATGTGTTGATGAGTAATTGGAGTTCAATCATCAGATGACTTTGATAGTCACTCATCAAGTTGGTCTAAATTACAGAAAAATCAAAAGCTACAAACCCCACCAACACGTATGATGACATAGTGATATGTGGCGACAGTGTTTTGAGGAAAACTCCAAAAACTCTGCTTTAATGTAACATGCGTAGTTTAAGTCTAAAAGATGCTGCCCAACTGAGATTTTAAAAACAGTGTATACTTTTCCATGAATGCTCACCAAAAGGAGATCCCCAAAAAAGATGAACAAACACAATAATAACAATCTACAACCGTTAGAGATAGAAGTCTTAGAGCAGTCACCTGTAAGAAGGGAAACTCATTCCGAGAACGGATGCAATGTCAAGGTCCGATGCTCGTACTACAACTCCATCCTCCATCACACGACATGCCTCATTCACCACCGGAAAGAGTATCATCTCCACAATTTCTTTGTCACTGACAGAGATAGGCTGTCATCCACATTTCAACGGATGTGTCAGATACTTTTGAACCAAATGTGCATAGGTACATGCTTCTGTTATATGTCATTGCATGGAAAGTAAAAGGATCATTTGCAGGAGTGAAGAAAGTAAAATGACCTTTCCACCAGGCAAAATATTGGTAACTTTTCTACACTCCTCAATTATTGGAAGCACTGATGGATCTGATTTTGGCTTGCTTCCCTTTTCATATAAGTAGTAGCCTTTTCCATTATTTTTACCTGAAACGCAAAAACTAATATGAAGCCTGAAGCAACACCCAAAAACATAGAAGGAATCTGTGTTTTGCATTTACCATTTCGCCCACTTTTCACTAGAAGTTCAACCAAAGGAGACCGGAATGAGCGATCAGCAAATGCAGTAGCTAATTCCTTGCCAGCAGTAAGAGCGACACCATAGCCGGCTAAGTCTTGGAGCCTGTACGCATAATTCGAAAACAACACTGGATTACTAATGGAGTCGGTGTTATGAGTTCCTTTGTAGGAAAAGGCACATTTCATCACAATCTGTCTTAAACCTCCATAAAAGCAGATAGGCTAGAATGCTTTGACCAGAAAAATGTTAAAAGGATTGGACTCCTATTAGTGTCCCAATATTTCAAAGTATTTTAGGGTTCCAAATCCAACTAAATCCTGATTTGTACAAATAAGACAATGGATGATGGCTTTATTGTTTATGTCAAGTTAGAAACCTCTCTAAAATCCAAATACACTGGCATGCATTAGGAAGTTTCTTCTGAAGCTCAGAAATGATACTAAGGGCATAACCAGGAAGCATCATTACTTGGTCTAGACACTGGACATCGGAGTCGCTAAGAAACATGCTCCTCACACGTAAACTTATTAAATGATGTAAATTTGAGTGATTGCATGATTTTTCCATTTGGTCTACAAGAAATATATCATCAAGTAGAATTAACTATGTGTTGAGATTGTGTAATCTTTCATGATGCTCGGTTGCAATCTCACAGCAATGCTGAAAAAAAAGTACAAGGTAACATCACTAAACAAGCGCTCCAATTCCTCCTGCCCCTTTCATTTTCCTGCCATTTTTTTGTTGTCATGTTCTTTGAAAAAAATCAATTCTCACAGAGGAAACAACATCACAAGGATAGAAGATTACTGGAATGGGCCCATAGGAAAACCGAAACTGCTGATCAGCCTGTCAATTCTGAACACATCCACGCCTAGATTTACCAAAAGATGAGCACCTTGTGTGTAGGGGAAGAAGGTTCGATTGACGGCAAAGCCAGTACTATTTCCCACAACAACAGGAACTTTCTTTATTATTTTCCCAACAGCCATGAGATCAAGAATAACTTGTGAAGATGTCTTTTCTGTCCTAACAATCTCCAGGAGAGGCATCAAATGTGCAGGACTGTCAATAAAAGTTCAAGTTATGAATAAACGGGAAAAAAAAATAGTGCTCACCATTTTCATGCATCAGTAAAACAAGGATCTCTTTACTTTCGGTGGGGTGGGAAATTTTCTCAAAAGTAAATATGAAGAACAAATGCAACTTTCCATGGGTTAAGATAAGTAGATACGATTTCGGAATTTCAACTGAGACTTGTGTTGAGTAACCTGATCTCTTCCTACGCAAAGGCATACTCCTAATTTTCTATTTCTTTCCTTCAGGTTCTTTTCGTTCAATTCTTCTCAATACGTATCTTACATTCAATGTCACAAATACCATGCCAGGTCGGACATATGGACTACAGTAACCGACAGACCAAAAGGACCACGCTATTCTGAAATTTAAGTCTTCAAAAAAAAAAAAAAAATTTGGAGGACACATTGATGAAAATTTCGCAACATTCTTTCGCTTTTGGTAATTTCAAGATTTCTTACATTCTTTGCTTCCAAGGAGAGTAACAAAACTATATGGTCCTTGCAAATGTTTTGATGGCCAAGAAGTATCAAGTTTTTTACAACCTGAAAAAATGTGCCCCGACAATGCGGTCTTGAGAGCTGGTCTTTTCTCCTACTATGTCGAGGTCAATAGTAGATGTATTTGAGGCCAAAATGCAATGGGGAGGGCAGGCCTTCTCAATCTCACTGAATATTTTTTGTTTCAGTGGAACTTTTTCAATGACAGCCTGCAATGAGGAGACAAAGGTATCAACAGACTGTAAAACTCCCAGCAAGAGAAATCTATTAAGTATTGACATCAACCTCCTAAAATAATGGACGTTACCGTAACTTCCATAAGTATGAATAAGAAGGGGAGATTAAAGTTAAAACACTAACAAGGCCTAGGTAGTCAAACATTAAGACACGATAACATTTGAACTTTTGAATATAACTTCTCCGTGGCAAAACGAAACTTGATTGAGCACACCTCTATGACCATATCCACATTTTCAAATTCAGAGTAGTCCAATACACCTTTGAGCATTGAGAGGGCTTTATCCGCTTTGTCCTGTGCCAACTTTTTTCTCGCTACTAAGCCCCGTACATTTCCTGTGAAAAAATAATTCGTGTTAGTTATATACTTCTCAAATGCAAAACACTCAATGGCTGTACGCGGAAAACAATTAAATATGAACCAAACCTGTATGGCGATTGTTCTGGTTTGGCAGTTTAAACCTATCATAATACGTATTATGTAGCAGTTAGCACACTAGTTCTTCCTCCGACAAGCAGAAACACTTTTTCCATCCAATTGTTGTGGCATGGATAACTAAGCACAAAGTTTAAGTAAAGCATCTGTGAATACCACATTTTACGAAACTACTGTTCCCTCATATGATTAGATTGTTTTCGAAATTGGCTTCGAACGAATCAAGGGCAATGACGACGAAATTTGGAAGGTACAAGAGTAGACTTCAAGACAAGGAAAGCAAGATCAACAAAATGGGATGAAGGGACTAATAAGATAATCCTACGGAATTAAAACCCTTTCGGAAGGCTTACCAAACAACATACTATGGAGTGTCACCGTCAATGACTTATTTTCTTTAATGCCCCACTCGGATTTTTTTTTGGGAGCTGCTTCTTTAAACAATACCCAACAAACAAACTGAAAGCCAACTACTGTACACCACATAACAAGAACATGCAATTTTCTTCAACCAGCGTTTCGGAAACAGAATGGCACACAGTATGCATACTCAAAGCCCAAAGGCAAATAACTGCAATTCTGAAAGAGAGACAAAGAGAGGAATGAGGGGGTGAGGATACTACCTTCTACCATTTTCATTCCCCTCAGTAGATATTCAGGGTTAACTTCCTTTACGACAACATATATATTGCTCAGGATCAGAGCTGTGGATATGCCAGAGCCCATCAGACCCCCGCCAATTACAGCAACTTTCTTTACAGGCCTTGGTTTGAGCCCGATATCAGTAACATTGGGCACCTGTCACAGTTGGACTTCAAAGTTCATCATTTACGCAAAAGTTAAAGGGCAACTATGGGTCAACCAGGCAACCATTGTTCCTTCGATAAGTATTAAAACTGAAAGCTAAAACTTCAAAATACAGGACATTGTAAGGAGAGTAAGAAGGTTTTCGAAAACAAGCAAGGATGGCGGTAATGAGAAGTCAGTAATAAGTATGTGTCCGTAGTAACAAAACTCTAATATTCCCATGTCACACATTTGGAGCTTCCTAAACAATTTAATTTGCTAATTCTTAATTTTGTTTAGGGAGGGAATAGAAAAGGTGGGAAAAAACAGCACCAGATGTAGGGAAATTTACTGTCCGAACAAACTTGTTACCAAACAAACATATAAAAGAGCTTCAAAGTGAATAATATTTCCCTAGGAAACAGAGTTTAACACACATGATACACTTCTACGCTAACCATCTTAGAAGCATGGACACGGATAAGGATACAGAAATTCTAAGCTAACAGGGACACAGGCACGAAGGGAACATGACAAAAATCTCTAGTAATATCTTTGCTATTAATATGAGTATTGTATCCAGAAACAACCAAAAATAATAGAAACTAATAACTTGGCACAGAAGAGAACTCTAACATTAAAAATACATAGTTAATAGGTGATCCATCAAACATACAAACCACAAGGCACTAGTGACAAGTTGCTTCCAATTTAACTCGTGAAAAAGTTTTAAATTACTGAAACACACACACACACACATACAGAGAGGTTAATCTTCCGAAGTACCAAAAAAAAAAAACATACAGAGAGATCAGCATCATGTTAAACAGGTTACCTGCCCCAACCAGAATACACAAAAATAGCTGGAGAATTAACATCTTACTCAACTATAGTACTTTTGAAGAGAGTATAGAACAAGTACGGGATATTTAGGAGAAGTTAGCAAATATGAAACATGCTAAGACACGGAATACCCAGTCTCTGTAACAACAAAAACAAAATCAATGAAAATAGAGAGCCAGATTTGGGTTTGAATTTTGTACCATCAAAAAGAATATGTAGCTGATACAAACCATTAGACAAAACTAAGAATATGACACTCCTCAACAGTCCAAATCAGCACATTTTCCTCTAGTTATCTGTGAAGGTTTTTTCGCTGTCTTTCAACCACTTTTCCGATGATAATATTTACCTTACACTTTATCTTGTTCTGGGGGTAAGATGAGGAGGATGGCAGCTGAGGCAAAACTACAGATGTAGAAGCTGCCAAACCCCATAAGAGTGAAAAAAAAATAAAAAAAATCAGCAATCAGTAACAGGCAGTAAATACATTGTGTTGATGTAGTACCGTGGAAATTGCACGTTGGGCAAAAAAAACATGTACAAGGCCCCTCGAAGTATCAGATAGTACTAACTCTTTAGAAACCCGAGCCTCCTGCAAAGAGTATTTTGTAGCTTATTAGCTTGTACATGTTCAATAGCTAACTGTGGAGAACCTAATAAAAGGCCATATAATGTTCGAATTATTTACCAAATAGTATTCGATAATATTCAATTTCCAAGATGAAAAAACCTATAAGCCCGACAATATAAGATAACACCATTACTATTCTTTCAATCATGATTGGAAACAAATTTGCAAATCAAAATAGAAGATTACCTTCAAAACCCCACAATAACCCCCGTGAATAATTCCTTCCTCAATCACATCAAGGCATGCCAGGTGTTGAGGCATATTCGGAGCAGTCTGTTTGGCTTGTTGTCTTGCGACTTTCAATATCTCATGTGATTCAGACAAAGAACCAAGCTTGTCTGTCCTATGCAGGGAACGGTACCAAGGTTTGCGTCTAGCTGCAATATCTAAAGCCCACAGCCGAGATACCCTCAATAACTCTTCAGAAGACACCAAGGCATCAATAAGACCCAGCTTCTTCCCTTCTTCAGACATAATTGGTTTGGATAACTGCCGAGATTATTGGTGAGGTCCACTGGCATTAGTGCCAACTAAACTAGCTCACAAATAAAAGAAGCTGACAAATGGGAATCTGTGGCCTAAGTTAAAAGGATTAACGTATCAAGATATACACATATTGTCACTTCTATATATTTATACATGCTGAACATGCAAGTGGTTTCAATTTCCCTACAAAATAATTTGTAGGTTAGAAATTTCTGGTTGCTATGTTTTAGATATTTTTCAAGATTTGAAGGCTTGAAGCATCTAGAAGTTGTAATCGAAGACCAAATTTGTGTCTGATTCCATCCATTTCAACAGTTGAATTGTAAATTACAGGCTACTGTGCACAAGCAAAAAGTTATAAGAAATTGTGAAGCATAATATTCAGGAATGTGATCCATACAATGATCATCATTCAAAAAAGTGAATCTTGATCGTCACTACCTCCGAATCTGTTCAACGAATATTTTTTGCCAGGTAAAGATCCTCAAAGCATAAACAAATCCTAGACAACTAGTGAACTAGTATAACTGTACAAGATGTTATGTTTTTTAATTTAAATCTCTTTTTCAAGGTAACACAACTAACATGATCAAAAAGAGAAAAGGTTACACAACTTTCAACCCATGAAAAAGAATCTTCAAGTGACTTTTGCATGAGAAACAAAAGGAGTTGCAGTAAGGAGAAATCAGCTGCTGAGGCAGTTGTTTTCGATTGAGATACCAAAGAATGCTGCGATAGATGCATGCAACACAGTGGATTACGCATTCTGAATGTTGGTGATTTGCAATTTCCATGAAGCATGTGCACGAACTTTCAGACAAATGAGTGAATGTAGCAATGTATAAGTCCCGAGAGAATTTCACTTATCATTTCACTGCTGTATCATTAAACCTAAAAACCAACTTTCAAAGAAGAGAATGCATGCGTAATAGCATGTAGGAAGTCTAACAAAGTAATGACAAATAAGGAAAAGATTAGTCACAAATTTATTTTTCACGGATGAGAGCATAGATGAATATATTGTTTCTATAACCAATCGTGAAGGTCTTAACTTCCTTATCAAGTTAAACGGGATGGAAGGCTTACCAGCATCATTTCAACAGCCTTTGACAACCCAACAAGCCTTGGAAGACGTTGTGTTCCTTGCAAAGCAACAATGGCATAATTAAGAAGTTATTTTTTCTATAGCAGTCCAACTGCACAGAGTTAAGGATAATAATGACTAGATGCTATACCTCCAGACCCCGGCAAAACACCAAGTGACAGCTCAGGCAAGCTAAGTTGAGCTTTTGGTGCAGCAATACGTGCATGGCATCCCTGCATACAAATTTATTTGATATAGCAGCCAAGAAAAGTTGAAAACTGTAGTTCAATAAACTACTGTAGCACAAGGGAAGCCCCAAACCATTGCCAACTCTAAGCCACCTCCAAGTGCAAGTCCTTCTATGGCAGCGACCACAGGCTTCTTGCCATCTGAAGACATGAGGGTGACAACGTAACAAAGCAACGAGTAAAAACAGTGCTTAGAGAATACGAGAAGTAAAAAGAAAAGGAAGGATAAAAGAAAGATGTTCCCTTATGAACTTTAAAAGTTATAATTTCAAACTTGAAGACACCATAATGGTTAAGATGAAGGACCTTCAATTGTGTTAACCAAAAGATCAATTGATACATCCGGCAAAATTGAAATATCACCTGTCAAGCCAAAGAAAAGAGTTCATTATATCTAGGTCCAGAATTGCGAATTTGTGCAACCTCAACTTTATAAATCAAATCAACCAAACAATTACCAGTCTTGTGAACCGTTTCGAAAACATTGATGTCAAGACCAACACAAAATTTTCCACTTTTGCCTAGAATTAAGTTAAGGAGAAAAAACTTCAGAGATAGGGTACAAGCAAGAGGCAAAATTCACTTTCATTAAACATAAAGACCCAATTTAACGTACTGATAGATTCAAATAGTTATACTGCATTAGCGTGGAATCAAATATAATCACGCAAAAATACCATCAATTGCGTGGAAGTATAAACGTGATATCTAACTGCTTCACCGGCCTATATTCTGTTGGGGATCTTGGGTCACAAGGAAACATACAACATAGACACAGAAATGTAACGTGGTTTGGCTGGAATGCCCGCTCCACGGAGAAACATACTAGTTCATTAAGGATCGGAAATAATGCAGTTACTAACGGAAAGACATAGAATTACTAACTTTGAATCCAGCATCCTGAAAGAAATTACATTCTTCAATCCCGTGACGTTGGACATCGAAGGGGCATGCCAAGCAACAACGTTTGACAAGAAGAAGTCGAAGATTTGAAAATTGGCAGGAGAACGACGCGTGACGAGTTTCAAGAGCATAGAAGCAGTTTGCTACAACTACATGATGAAGCCTATAAATACCAAAAGATTGAAGAAGAGAGGACCTCTCTCCAAACATTACACAAACAGTGCATATTTCTCTTTCGTAGTTGCAGTTGTAGCCGCAGTCTGTAGCTTATGGAATTAGCAAGTAGCAATAGTTGGTAGTAGTATATTGTAACAGTTAGCCATGTGATGCAGGACAAGCATGGGAATCTTAGGGTTCTTGTATGGTATGGAAAGATTAGGGTTAAGGCTTAACAAAAAGGAGAAACACAACCATAATAGGGCTGTGAACAGTAACCATGAACAGTAACAGGGCTTGTTGTGAACAGAAAACAGGAATAAAAGAGTAAAAAAGAAGAAGAAAGCTCTGGGGATCACTCCTCGAGGGTTTAGGCATCACCCCTAGGGTTTGATTGCATGCATCACACAATCAATAGAGGCTTTTAAAGCTCTAAAATTTCACATAATATTCAACTCTATCAAATTAATGGCATTAGAAGACTTCCAAAACCAAAAAGCAAACAAATCCTACTAAAACTTTTCTTCCTAAACCTATAAAATACTAAAAAGGAAACTACTAATTCCTTAGACTTCTAAATCTATTTGCTACTAAAAAGTCAAAACGATTCACAGTAAGCAAAGCAAGTAAACAATTTGACCCATGAAATAGCCCAATGCTTTCTTTAGGTCCAATCTTGAGATTATGCGAATTTCCATAAATTGCTGCTCTTTAAATTTATTTTTCCTCGAGCCTCTCACATTCTCCATCATCATGAGTGATAACTCTATAGTTTGTAGTAGATCCAGTTCTTGTTCTCGAGTTCAATTCGAGGAAGTGTTTAGATGGAAGTTCTTTGTTGAAATTTATACTCAAGTGAATACTATGTTTTCTTATTCTTTAATCTTTTGTTATAGTTGTTTTCTTAGTTTTGATCTCAAATTGAATTCAAAGTGAAGGAAGTGTTTAGATGGAACTTCTCCGTTGAAATTTATATTCAAGTGAATACTACGCTTTTTGGTTCTTTAATCTTTTGTTGTAGTTGTTTTCTTAGTTTTGATCTTCACTCAACACCTAGGGAAAATCCTCTTCGTTGAGGTAATAGAATAGACAACACAAACTCCTGAGAGTTTGGCTCTTGAGTTTGAAAGTGTTGCTTTTGAACATCCAAATTTGAAAAGAATAATTACAAGCCTTTTTTGGCACCCTCAAATCAGATAGTTATCCCTCGGGGAAAAAAAGCCAAACAACGGCATACGATCATAGAAAATAGAAGAACATGTATTAAAAATGCACAAAAAGTGGTGCACCCAAGGTGCATCCACAGTAGCTATAGCTACAGTTTCGATATGATCAAGAAGAATATGAGAGAGACATCAAGTCATAAGACTCATAACTAAAAAGTATGTGCAAAATACCAAAAGCACCCAATGCCAAAAGTATCCTTTCTGGCTAAGGAGCCAAATTTCGGAGCCATTTCACCTAATCCGTTGGAAGTATATGGGAGTCTAAAATTCGCTAACTCAAAAGAATTACAACAAAGAAACAAGGAGCCGAACTAGGAGTCAAGTCTGTTAAGAGGTGCTCATTGGAGATTCTCTGCATAAGATGACCTTATTTACACTTGACAGACCATACAAAACTAATAACAAAATCGCACAAAAACTACAGTGATACAGCTTGGTGTGTTTTGGCCTATAAAGCTGGCTTTACTTTTTGTTTTTTTGTGCTTAAAGCTGGCTTTTTGGAGCTTTTTAGTGCTTTTACCAAAAAGCAAGAAGTAGCACATACTTATTTAGCCAAAAACCCCCCCTTAGATTTGAATGAAACTCACTAGTCAAGACAACAGCTTTAACATCATCCCTCCTCGTCGCCTCCACAAATTTCTCTTTCAACCCATCGAAAACTGCGTCACAAAGAAAAAATAAGTAAGAGCATCTCCAACCGACCTCCATATCTCTATTTTAGAGAACCAAACTCGATTTTGGAGAATCAAGTCACTCCAACCCAACTCCATTTGAGGTCTCCAAAATAGAGACTTGCAGAGGTCGTTACACAAAATTGATTTAAACTCAAAATTACGCTTTACCAGACAGATCACTCTCCGAACCCATCAACTCAATTTCACTCAAATAATTGAAACAAGGTCTCAAAATACTCTATTTGGAGTCCCCAAAATGGAGATTGAATGAGAGATGGGTTGGAGATGCTCTAAATTACAAATAAAAAATCAAGGGTATAGAACAAGAATCAAAGAGAAAATGGGTATGGGAAGCTGTTAATTGGGCTGCTTACTTGGGACGGTTAAGACGTTGACAGGAGGATTGGAGAAGGTGATGATCGCAACGCCGTCGTTTCCGACCTCCATTGTCACTCCAACTCCTGTGGCCATTTCAGCTTCAGAGGTTTTTCTCCGCAGGGAAGAATAGGAGACTCCGCTTTCTGAGATCAGAGGAGAGAGAGAGAGTTCACCCCGTGCTTATAATGCGGGAATTTATTAGTTTTGTACGGGGAGCGGGAAGAGAGTTATAATGCGGGAATTTATTAGAGCAACCCCAACAATGAATTGGTAAATTAAGCAGTGTACAGTGCATATATCTGTTATAACTTGACACTTTTTCTATCAACACTCCAACAACACTCCCTATTACCCTCCATATTTTTAATAAAATATACTATATGGGGGAAAAGTAAGAGAGAGAAAAAAAGAAGAAAAAGCAGCCAGGGGAAGGAGAGAGAAAGAATTAAAAAATGGGTAGGGAGTGAATAGTGACTCCCTAAATAGGGGTTTTTTAGGGGGGTACTATTCATTTTTGTATTTTAGGGAGGGATTTAGGGAGTCTCTGGGAGCCTAACTTTGGGGTTTGGCTCCCTAAAATAGGGATGAGAGTCAGTTTAGAGAGTTTGTTAGGGTTGCTCTTATCCAAAACTAATAATGAAAAAAAAAACTCCTTCCACTCTGCCACACAATTATCACCTTTTGTCCCTCCATTTAGGGATATGACAAAATGCCCCGCCCCGATTGGGAAGGGTCCTTTTTTTTTTTGTTTTTCTTCAAATTTTCGAGTACCGGGGCGGGTAGGGGGAAATTAGAAAAACCCAGCCGAGATCAGGTTGATATTACCCCGCCCCGGAATATTATTTATATGTAAAATTATATTTTACCCTAATCTGATAATCTATGCTATTTTTATCCTAATTTTATTGCCATTCTACTAAAAAAACTTTCATTCTTACCTAACTATTTTAACCATTACACTAAAATATCATTTAATTTATAAGTATTTATTTTTATTTTGCTTTTAGATTAACAATTTTTTTAAAATTTCTTACTAAGTGGGGCGGGCGGGTAAACCCGTCCCCCGATTGGGGCGGGAACGGGGGTACCCAAAAAATATCGGGTCGGGGTCGGGTCCATGTGATAATTTTCAGTAGGGGTCGAGTATGCCCGAAACCCGTCCTGCCCCGCTCCATTGCCATTCCTACCTCCATTCCGATCCATTTATTTCTTTCTTTCACGAGTATATGTGGGTGTTTTGGAAAAAATACACCAAATCAATTATTTTTTTGGTCTTTATTTTAAAAAATTGTATTTGTTAGATTTGCTTACATTGATTTTTTATTGATTATTGGTTCGTCTCAACGAGACGAATCTAAAGAGTAAAAAATTATTAACTAAACTTAAATTTCTATGAATGAAAGATAAAAATAATCTAATAATTCACAAAAATTTGGATTAATTTTTGTCTTTAGTGAACTTTTTCAAAATTTTAATAATAATTTTTTATCTTTTAGATTCCTCTCATCACGACGAGCCAATAATCCACAGAAAAATTGACGTAAATAATGATAAAAATAAAGACAAAAAATAATTCATTTGGTTTATTTTTGCCAAAACATTCACTAAAGACTAAAAATTATTAACTAAACGATAATTTTTGTGAATAAGGATAAAAATAATCAAATAATCCACAGAAATTTAGATTATTTTTATTTTTAGTGAATTTTTTCAAAAAATTTTAATAATTGTTTTTTGAATTTTTAGATTCCTCTCGTCTTGACGAACCAATAATCCATAAAAAATCAACGCAAAACTAAAAAATACAAATTTATTTTTAAATAAATTTTCCAAAACATTAAACGTGTATTAACCTTACTTAATTACTTGACATAATGAAATACAAGTTCAATGGTAGCATAAAATAAGAAAGAAATATATAGAAAAAGATGATAATACTTTCTTTTACGTTTACTTTTCAATATTCATACTTTATTTAACAAAAAAGCACGTCCAATCTACTATTGTTCCACAAAATTGACTTATTGCGTTTTACAAGACACGTCATTATCCACTGATACATTAACTTAGAAGGCTAACTTACGCCAGTTCCACTGACTTATTGTCAATAATCAGTTTGTGGAATTACTATGCCATAGATTACCTTGCACTTTACGAGACAAGTTAAGGCCCCATTCCGCTAAGGAGTTTTTTTTGACTTTTTTAGTTGATCTATTATGAGTGAATGACCTGTTTTGAAAAACAAAATAAACTAAAAAAGCAAGAAACCCTTTAGCGGAACTAGACGTAAATTCTCTCGTAATATGCCAACTCATAAAGTCAACTTAAGTGAATTTCTGACTTTATGTTATAGTTTCTGGAACAAGGGCTTATAATTTTTGACATATCTATGGAGTATTTTTTTTATTCTCAGCGATTTTTTTTTAATTTACAAAACATGTTTGGAGCATAGTAGAAAACATCTAGAATCTATCCAGAATCTAAGATACACGGTTTGGATTTACTTCATTTCAATTTAGACAGTGCAATTTTGAATTCTGAGTAGATTCTGAATATTTATTGTGGGTACCTAGACGTTCTGACGACAAATTGACAAGTAGGAGTACTCGGGTAGTGAATCAAAGTGCGATATTCTTCCGTTAGTTTTTCTTGTCCGTCTCTTGTAGCGAATCAAAGTGCAAAAGGATTTCTGCACCTGAAAAATAATGACACGTCATCTAAACTCAACAATTACTAGCAGGAAATAAACCGCCGTTGTGAATTGATCGGGACTTGATTCGGTAAAGGCTCGTTAGAGTTTGATTCGGGTAGCAAACGAATTGAACTTGAGCATCAATTTTATGCTCATTAATAAATGAGCTGAACTCTAACCTGACAGCATTCGGCTCGGTTAAACTCTCAAACTTGGAATATAGATATATGTATATCTCATAAGAATTTCACATATAACCTTAATATGTATAAACTTTTATGTGTTCATAATAAATTTTATACTATTTGTACATATATAAACCGTTAAAAGTACTATAAACTTAAATTTTAGTATACATTTATATAATGTCATACATGTATGATCTTATTTATGTTCAAAATAAAAAATTTATTTGAAGTTTTAGAATTGTATGAGAGCATAAATATCTACTAGTACTATTTTGGACTCGTTAAGGCTTGTGAACAAATTCGAGTTCGACTCAAACCTAGACAAGCTCGGTTTATCAAAATTTCGTTGAGCTCGAGCTCGGCTCGAGTTCATTAAAGACTTAACAAATGAACCAGAACATTGTACAGTTCGGCTCAATTTGGTTTGCAGTCCTAATTACTAAAAAATTAACAATTACTAGTGTTAAATATTTTGAAGTAAACCCAGCAACGACTCTACTATTATCCCAGGGAGTTTTAGGGAACTCGTTGGGTTCAAAAAAAAAAAAAATGAACTGAAAAATAATTTTTTATAGATATAAATTAAATTCTGTTTAGTATTGTAAGCGGTGAGTTACTTGTGCAAAATTAAAATAAATTAAAGTCTAACTAAATTTATACAAAACAAAATAAGCCTAGCCCAATAAATTTATTGGTTCTTTGATCAGAGCCCAATATACTACTTATTAGGATAGTGGTGGGGGCAGCTGGCCTCAAATCATAAAAAAAGAAAAAAAAAAAGGGATTTGTATACACCCCAATTTTTGATGACTTGTGCATCCCTAATGATGAGAAAGATCAAAATATATCTCGGAAGCTTTGGAACAATGCCATTTGTACTTGAAACCCAAGAAAAATCTCTTCAATGCAAGGCATACCCTACACCATCTTCTAGTACATTAAAAACCCTCTTTTTTGATATATAATGTGTCTCAATCCGTTTTGAAATGAGGGAGATATGAGGATTTTACCAAAACGACTCTTTTTCCGATCACCTGAGGGTAAAATTGTCATAACTTTTGATGTACAAATTATTTTGTTTCCAAACTACTTGGGTTAGAAAGTAGACTTATCAAGCTTTCCAACGGTACCAACCACGCATAAAACGGAGTTCAGTAGCATCCGGGGCGGCCCTTCGAAGTTTGGCCTGTTGACAGTGCCGCGCGGGACAAACAGTTGCATGGTGCAACTGTGTGCACCGTACGGTGCACTTTTGAAAATTTCAAAAAAATTTCCACCTCCACCGTACGACACCTGTTCTTCAGCGCGAATTCAACAAATTTTCAGCAGCTCAAAACACGCTACGAATCTCATCATTATTTCGTGCGAAGAGGAAAGGCTACCCCGTAGCTCGACATCTTGCCATGAAGAATCTCGTTCGCCTGTGAAATCATCCAAACCCATCGCCTACATAAGCCGTGGTCCGGCCATGGTGAACAGAGAGCAAAAAAACCTCCATGAAAATCCTTCCCAAAGCTCTGTGAAATTTCATTTGTGTAATCTCTAAGCCATTGCTACCACTACAAAACCTCTCTCAAATCCTTTCCGGTAAACCCAAAATACTACTACAATTCATTTTCCAACCACCTCCAATAATCTACGTGTCCGAAATAATTCCGAGGTATAAACCCGTGCTTTCGTCAAAGTTTTTCACAGCTTGAACTCTCTGAGGGACTCTACTGAGTTTGAGGGGAGTCTTATAACTCTTCCTCGGACTCGGAAGGGTATTTTCCAACAAAACTCGAATCTCTCGGACAAGTATTACGCGATATCATCCATTATCGTGAAATGCCGTTTTTGTGAGGAGGTACATTTCTTTACTGAAAACATTTTCAAGATCTTTCAAAACCATCAAAAACTATATTTTTCATGATGGAAACAAAGGAAACAGAGGCCATCATCGTTCTGTCAAAACTTAAAGTTTCAAAATTTGTGCTTACTATTTACACCGTACGGTATCGTGGTGGCACCGCGCGGTGTAGTTTTCTACACCGTACGACATCAGCAGTAACATATTTTCAATACTCTGTTTTCTGAAACCCGATGCTCTGTTTTCTTAATTTCCAGTTGGCAGTTATTATAGTTAGCCCCTTTAATTTCTAATCCTTACTGTTATGTCCTCCTTTTTGTAATTTCATTTCATTTAATGTTCATTTGTGCATTATATGATTTATTGTTGCCCTTTATTCCTTTTATATGATATTTTCTTGTATTTGTTCATATATTATTTGCATGAAATAAGTTTTCAATAAAATCTTTTCATAAAAATCCCACAAATATTTAGTAGAGATCGGAAAATTCCGGGCACGCGGGGTGCAGTTTTTAAACAAAACCTTCCCCGCGGGTAACCTGGCTCCCGAACCCAAATCTCTATTTTTCGCAAACCAAACCCTTTTTCAGCGGCACAAGAGTCATATTTTTCTAAACGGTTCCTCGAGCACCTAACATTTTTAAAAAATTAAACCCCGGGTGGCGACTCTAAATTTTTCCTTTTTTCCTAAATCGCCCCTTTTTCTTCACAACATCAAAAAGTGGCAACCGTCCACAGGATTCAGGTTTTAAAGAAAATGGAATTCAAGGAATCACAAAGAATCAGAATAAGTCAAAGAATGAATAAAGAATTGAATACTACCTAATGTCTAAGAATGTTGATGATAAAGATAGTTCTAACACTTTCAAAATATAAAGACTCATCATGGGATGTTGTAAAATATTGAATTTTTTTTTTGTCAAACAGTGGAATGTATAGGTATATTTTTTGTTTGCCAAGGTAGTTTTTTTTTTTTTTTTGCATTGAGCTTTCGGTCATGGACACGCTATAATTTTTGTCATTGTTGGATAAAAATTCTAGGGCCGCCCCTGAGTAAACCAATTATTTATGAAATTTTCATTCAAATAGCAGGTCAAATTAAAGACTCATTTATGCATTCTTACATTTTTATTTTATTTTAGCAGGGGTGTTTAAGGGGATAAGTTATAAGTAAAAAATGCGATATAAATTGTTCACTATATTGGTTTTAATGCGTGAAACAAACATATAAAAATTTGAAGTCGATCGGCTATTGGCAACTGAACCAACCACGTTATTTGGCGTTATCAATGTCCGAAAAATTATACTATGGACAAATGTGGTTTGCTTACTTGGTTATTGATATCTGTTCAATTTAGTTTTTTGCTAGCTTGTTCTATGCGTCAAACTTTACATAGTGAACAATTCAGATCACATTTTTAGACTCGGGACAATGCCCTTGTTTTTGGCACAGCCTCAGTAGACTCCCCGCTAGTTGAAAAGAGACCGCAAAACCATTTTTTTTTCCCCTTTTATTTTGGCCGAGTCTGTGTTGATTAATGAATCATTGAAAAGATTCATTGGATAGCTTTCGGAAAGATCCTCATTATTTTTTGGTCTTTGTTGTTGGGAAAGATGCATCAACATCAATTAATTGTTTAACGACAGTTTTTGTTGTTTTCTTGACCAGCTGGAGCAATTTTTCGGTACCGAATGGGTAGCACGTGGTATCCCTTCAGCGCATCTAGGCCCGTCCGTTTTGGTTTTGGATGGTCCAAATTTGGAGAGAGAAATGAGAGAGAAAGAGGAAAGATGATGTTTTAATCTCGGCCGTCCAATATACTTTTGGACCGCCCGAATGCAACGTTCAGATACCACGTGGCCGAGTCTACGTGGTACCCGGTAGGTACCCAAAATTTTTCAGCTGATCTATTGACTTAAAAAATCCTTTCTTGGTGATATTCAAGAGCTTTTCAGAAAGCAATTTATTCTCATTGGTGTTGCTTTAGATTATTACAGCATATGTATTCAAATTCATGACTTCTTGGATAATTTAATAAAGAAAATAAAGATGAATTAAAAAAAAGATAAGTTTTTTCTTCGATTCCACTGTAACTTTTTTTTTTCCTCCCTTTAATAACTTTTTAAATTATTGAGTCAAAGACGGGGTTTATTGGCAAGAGTTTTTAGAAAGAAAAGCAACTTGTCGTAATATCAGCATCGGTCAAACATTGGTAATCGGAAAAAATTACAGTAGTACTCGTCAGGTTTATGAATAAATAAAAAATATGTCGAATATAATAAATGAAACGTATGCACATGCTCAATTAATCTTGGTCAAATGTAAATGAAATAAAGTACTTATTGACAATTTTTTTCGAAAAGAAAATTGCATCTTGTCATAATATTAGCATCGGACACATGCTCAATCTTGGTCACCATATGCCATTTTTCACAATGCAAATATTACATATTTGAGTTATTGAAATTTTTTACCATTTTTATTAATAAGTTCAATGTCTAATTACATCGCTGTCATTTTATAAATAACGTCGATTCCTTCCATTACCGTCAGTTGCCTTTATCATATATGTCATATTTTTTTTTAATACCCATAAACCTAAACTGAGTATTTCGGGTCTTTACGTCTTTTTCTTTGAAAAATAATTGCAAGAGAATTTCCGAAAGGAAAAAATATATTTTCCAGCAATGGTGAACATAACTATAGCATTGCTCTTTTGAGGATTGACTATATCTGTGAATAAAAAGTAAAAGAATATTTAAAGAAAAGAAATTCCTATATTCGAGTATTAAAGAATTTTTTTGAAACCATCACCTCATGAATCGAGTATGGGCTCTTTTCCAGCTAGGCTATCTCTCAAATTCAATACTCCTACCATGTATCTCCATACCTATACAAGAAAAATTGGTGGGGTATTTAAGGCCCAGTTTCCCATTTCATTTTATCAAATTTTATCAAAATCAACCCTAGATTTTATCAAGCGAGGGAGAAAGTTTGATAAAATTTCAGATTTTTGCACTAAAAAATTCGAGATTTTATCAACTTTCTTCAAGATTTTATCAAGTGAGAAACTTGGCGTAACTTCACCCAATCGATAATCTGTGTAACACTTATCATTCATTACAAATTTTCAAACATACGTCCCAGTTTTACACTTTGAAGTAGTATCAGAACACGCAGTCTCTCAGTCCTTCAACACATAAAAAATTCGTTTGTTTGACAGGATAAATAGTAAAGGGACAGACAATCGCCTAGATTAACAGTTCCACTCTCCCATGGTATATCCTACGCTTTCTGAACTGGAGTATTTATTCGAGACTTACGTTCGGTCATTATAGATATATATACTCCCTCCATTACAAAAAAGAGAGTTCGGTCCTTAATCGAGGACTTAAAAAATTATTTTATTTGTCAAATAAAATTCAAGTTACCTTTTTGGACAGATTTTTTTTTGAAGTCCTCGTTTTGCAAACCAGACTCTCTTTTATGGACGGAGGTAGTACAAATTTATTCGATGCTCTCAATATTATCAACAAACGGCCCACTTACTCCCACAATACTAATCTCACAATCCAGTCCGCTAAGAAAGATAAGCCCACCCCACTGGACATTTCCAGTGTAGTGTCATGCTTCGTCAGATAACGGGAGACAACACGACGACGTTTAGAGCAGATCATGCGGTGATTCGATTGAAAAATGATACTCCTACATACACATCCGGGTCTCCACAACCGGGTTACCCGGTTACAAAACGATGTCGTTCTGTACCCCCAAACCCAAGAAAAAAAAAATTTAGTTTTAACAGATCTCTAACACTTCTCCCCTCCCATTCAATACAGAGGAGAAAGAGAGCAGAGAGGGGCGACGACCACCCATTCGATCGGCGACAGAGAGGGGCGACGAAGACTTCCCCCATCCCAGTCGATCCCCACTTCCGCCGCCCCCACTGCCCACAGCGCCTCCACGCCCGGCGAGAGAGCAACTAGTTCGAATTGCAGCCTGCGGACCAGCTTCGAATCGCCGACGACCTTCGAAGGTTTCTTTCTCTCTCTCTCTAGCGCTGCTCTATTCGGTGGGATACGGAGGTGGTGGTAGTCGCCGGAAGTGGAGGAGTCCACGTCGGTGTGGTCGGCGGCTGTGGGTGCGTGGATTACCTCCGGCGGCGGTGGGTGCGTGGATCCCTCGCTATCTCTCTCTCTCTGAAGTTGAAGTTGAAGACTGAAATTTGGGGGGAAGGGTTTTCTGTATCGAATGGGAGTGGGAAGAAGAAGGAGATCCGAAATTTTTAAATTTTTAATTTTTAAATTTTTTTTTTCTTGCGTTTGGGGTACCCGGGTAACCCGGTTGTTAGCCCGGTTGTGGAGATCCGGATGTGTATGTATCATTTCTCGATTTGATTTAGGGGTGGGATGCCCGACACGAAAAATAAAATAATCTATGTAGTTGAGCTAAAAATAAATTTTTTTATGAGTAATTTTATACATTAGATATTAGTTTGATGAACTGTCAAGTAAAAAAATAAAATTTTAATTAGAAATGAGACTTTTTGATGTAACAAGACAACACAAATCCCATACGATCCGAAACATGACACGAAAATCTGATAAGTTGAAAAATGTTATAGAAATTTATAAATAAGATTCTGATACATAAAACGAAAATGACAAATGACACAAATAAGCCACTTCGATCGACTCGCATGGGCCGCAATGATCGATAAACCCTTCTGGGAGCTAGCGAAGTAGGGTTCAATCAATGGCGACGTCGATGACGGTGGTCTCAAGGTTATCTTCTCGCCTTCGATCAATCGATGCTGCCATTGCACAGCGCAATAGCTTCAGCTCGATTGACTTCGAGCTTGCTTGCCGTTAGAGTCTAGTTTCTGGGGATTAATTCCACAAGGTGCGCTTTTCAATATTTTGTTCAAAACCTTTTCTGTTGAGTTTTAGCTTTCCTTTGATGTTTGAAATGTGGTTTGACAAATGATCAGATTCTCTAATTCAAATTTGAGTTTTTTTCCGAAACATCCCTTAAACTATCACCTATTTCTCTACTTCGTACTTGAACTTTCAAAACTCTTTATGTAGTTCCTGAACTACTTAGAGTATCTCCACTCCTTACCCAAATCCTACATCAAATTTGAATTTGAGTAAAAATCACCAAAGATCCCACTCCACTCCTTCACCAAATCCTTCACCAAATTTGATATTACTCAAATTCTTCACCAAATTTGGTGAAAACCAAATCCAACATCAAATTTTGAAAGCTATTTTCTCGCCCTCAAATTTACAACAATGCCATTATTTAGGCTTTTACTCAAATTTATGCCTTGATTTTCTTTTGCCCATTGGAGTGCTCCGTACCAAATCAAGTTTTTACTTAAATTTGGGTAAAAATTTAGGTAAGGAGTGGAGATGCTCTTACTTCAAGTGCATGTAGTCCATTTCCTAACGGTTGTTAGTTTCATGGATGGAAAATGACCCGTGTTCACGTCACGGGTGATCGCGTCCCCAAACCCAAGGGTAAAAACGTCATACCCCTTCTCCTGCCCTCTCCATTTACGCTATCCCTAGGAAGAAAAACAAAGAGAAAGACGGAGAGAGAAATGAAGAAACGAAAAGAGAGAGAAGCGAAGAAACAAACATCAGTCGAAGAAGTCGAAGAAATAGGGTTTCTCCGGCCCCAATCTTGGGATGGACGATCGGTTGAGGCAAGGAGAAGAGCGTATCCCAAACTGTAAGTTGGTATCTCACCTTTGATTTGTAAAAATAGGGTTTTTTAAAGATTTTTCACAACCGTAGGATGGATACAATTTATTGTTCAATCCATGAAGAAGAAGGATGGATTCAAACAGGTTCAGAGATGATCGGAGATGGAGAAACTGGTTTTTGTGATCCATTTTTTATCCATCACAAAGGACCTCTGATTGAACAAGAAGGTTGTGAAAAAGTGTAAAATCTGGGTTGAACAAGAAGGATGGATACAATATCAATCATCTTGTAGTTGTGAAAAATCTGTACAAAACCCTATTTTTACAAATCAGAGGTGAGATACCAACTTACAGTTTGGGATACGCTCTTCTCCTTGCCTCAATCAATCGTCCATCCCAAGATTGGGGCCGGAGAAACCCTATTTCTTCGACTGATGTTTGTTTCTTCGCTTCTCTCTCTCTCTTTGTTTCTTCGTTTCTCTCTCTCTGTCTTTCTCTCTCTGTTTTTCCTAGAGATAGCGTAAATGGGGAGGGCAGGAGAAAGGGTTTGGCGTTTTTACCCTTGGGTTTGGGGACGCGGTCACCCGTGATGCGAACACGGGTCATTTTCCATCCATGAAACTAACAGCCGTTAGGAAATGGACTACATGCACTTCAAGTAGTAGTTCAGGGACTACATAAAGAGTTTTGAAAGTTCAAGTACGAAGTAGAGAAATGGACGATAGTTTAAGGGATGTTTGGAAAAAAACTCTACCAAGTTTTGAGTGTGAGGCTAGTGGTTGTGATTAAACCTCGGCCCACTAACCATGAGGTTGTGGGTTTGGACCTGAGAAGTGAGAACAACCCCTTTTATGCTTAGGCTAAATGTACTCAATCTACCGTTTCAGACTGGAAATTTTTTCGGGTACCTACCGGGTACTAAGCAAGGTGTATTGTTACTTTTTCTCTGACATGGTGCTGCTTTGTTAAGTTTGCAGTTATTTTCGTTATGATGTGATGGTGTAGCCTTAAGGCTCTGCTTAGAGTATGATTCAGAGGCAGTAGGAAAAAATAAACTCAAGGAATAAGTTTCTTCTTATTTTTCACCATTGAGAAAAATTGGGGCACATATTTGAAGTAGAACTTAGAAGATAGTTTTTAGTTTATATTTAGTTTTCCCTTTTTCACTTGCCATTTTCCAATCGCCAAAAAGAGCCTAAATTTGCTTTCCGTAAGAATCTCCGTAAGAATCCAAAAGTTGTGAGATGATCCAAAACAAGAAAGAGGTTACCAAGAATCTTGTTGAAAGACTGCTGAGAAATAGGGGTCACCGGGTCAGTATGGGGATACATCTAAATTCTAACTCGACTCTTACGGAAGTACTGGTCTTTAGTGTTAGCCTTGAAAGACTATTCTTTATACTTAGAATCCTGTTCTTGGTCAGGTTCAAGATGACTTAGGACTACAAAATAATAGTTTGTTATTTTTATTCTTGAATGAAAATTGTTATTTAGAGACAGACATGGATGCTAGAGTGAGAGTAGATAGAAGTTACTAGCGAGGTTTCTCTTGGCAATAAGGCATGAGCAATAGAAGTGTATTGTCCAGTGTAAGCAAAGTTCGTGGTCTTTGCTCTTCACATTTCTGTGTTATTTGAATTTTTATTGGTTCATGAATGGAACTGCATGTGGGTTTCCATGTGAGCATTAAACCTAAAAAGATGGGAAATCTTTAGCAGATATTCAAGTTTTGTTTTTTATTTCTAAGAAAATGTTTCATAGCAATTAGTCAATAGTCTCTGCCTCGCTATGTAACGCCGACACTTCTAGAGGTCGCTGTGTCTCTGTATGGGACACGGGCACACTCGGGGACACGTATTGGACACGCCACATCCCTTAAATTAAATTATTTTTTGGCGGGGACACTAGGGGGACACGGCATGGACACACGTGTCCCATATCTACACACTCTGACTCTCACGATCTCACTCTCTCTCCCTCCCTCTCTCTCTCTCGATGTATATACATATTTTTGTGTATATATATATATATATGTATCTACTGGTATATATTCGATGTAAATATCTCCGCAGACGTGTGTATATCTTACATGTATATATTTGCGTATATACCAACACATAACAATGTAAATATCTTACATATCAAAAGAAAAGTGTATATATTTATGGATATAAACTGTTACTGCATACATATCTAATAAATTTATATATATACTTATTCATTTATTGATTTATTTTTGCCGTGTCCGTGCTACATAGCTGCCTCGTCATTGGCCTTCTTTTTCTTAAAGCTATCAAGGGCTGTAAGTTTGGTGAAACCTGTTAAGGAATATTGTCCCACATTACTTAGGAGTGAAATGGGTGATCAATTAATATATGCTGGGACCTCTCCTCTCATTGCCAATTGGTTTTGAGATGGATATAAAGTTTCCACATGGTATTAGAGCGGGGCCCATTCCACGCAACATTTAAAAAAAAAAAATTCACAATCCACACCCCACGAAGACAGACCAGCAAAAAGGCTGCACAATGATAGGACTCAAAAAGTGGCCACACGTGACAGACCTCAAATGCGGCTGCACGTGAGGGGGATGTTAAGGAATATTGTCCAACATTGCTTAGAAGTGAAATAGGTGATCATTAATATATGCTGTGACCTCTCCACTCATTGCCACTTGGTTTTGAGATGGATATAAAGTTTCCACAATGCTTTCATTATACCATCTCAATGATGTAAATTTCGTTTGTTCTTTTTTCCTTTGGCTATCATCCCCCTCAATGAGTTTGGTCAATGGTGTCAGTATTTCAGAAAAGTGTATACCGTATACGTCTTCATTGCCCTTGCAATTTTTGTAGTTGGTTTCTCATTTTATCTAACTCGATGCCACCTCTTCTATTCTAATTTATCGTTGAAGGAAGCATGGTAATGAGTAAAGAAATTGATTTGGGTCCTTAGGCCTGCCCTCCCTGATGCCTTTCGGCTTTGATTTGGGGGCATGGTTTTGCAGCAAAACGTCACTGTAGCTCCTCGGTTCTTGGAGGTTTAGGGGGTCCACTGTTTCAGTGGTATTCTGAGAGCAGCCATTTTGTGCATATTGCCAGAGGTTAGGTCTGTCTCCAATCATCCCCCGCCCATACCCCCAATGATTGGGGACTAGATGAGTGTTGTTATTGTTGTTGTTGTTAGCTCTATGGTTACTTCTTGTTACTCCACATTTGTAACCACAACCTCAATAGGGTTATGCTCATTCTTGAACATCTTCCTTACGGCTATCCTCATTTTGTGAACAATTTTTCTCAGTTATCCCGTTTTTTTGTTGCTAACATCCTATACAACATGGCTTTTTAAATAGAGATCATATTGTTTGTTGAGCGGTATAGCCATTGTTTATTTGGTATTTGTCTCATTCAATTGTCGGCCTCACGCTTAGCTAATGTGTGACGCAGCGGAATTCACGAGAGAATAGTTAGCGTACTATTCCAATGAGATAGGTTCTCGAATCCACGAGATGTTCTTGAATCCACAAGAAGAGAGAAACTCTATAAATTTTATTGATAATTGAATGAATTATGCCATAGGCTTACACCTCTATTTATACTAGTAGGAGTCCTAATTAAAAGGAAATTACTTAGAGTAACAACCAAGCAAAGCATTACTTGGAAACCTAGAATATTAGCTAAAAGGAAATAAAGTCAAATCAAACAAAAAATAAACTAGAAAAGTGCCAAACAAGCAGCACAAATAATACCGAATAATATAATTCCTAAACAGAATAGTATTTCCAAAATAATATTTCCATAAGTTAAAACGCTTAAGATCTTGTCCTGCATCAGTCTCCTTTTCTTCAAAAGAACTCATCCTCGAGTTCTTGTTGGGAAACTGCCATCTTCCATGCCAAATAAATAAGTACTTGGAATACTTCATCCCCTTGATTTCCTTGCAAATGAACATCACTGAAAACAATCCTTGCAATGTTATCTTCTCAGCATGCTTCAATTGATTGATAAGATCCACTATATGAATATTGATAATCCAATCATATTGTTGCACTCCGAGAAAATCAACAAAGCCAACTTGACATTGTGGGTACTCTTGATCTTGTTTCATCTTGCTATTGGTTGACACATCAATAATTGGCTTATTATGACGGGCTGGCTTGACCATAGAGTCATCTGATAAGGTGGCGACATCGATCACCTCTTGTGAAAAATTGTGTTGGTCCTCCAAAACTTGATCACCAACAACAATAACAATTTTCTGCTCCTCCCTCAAAATTTCATTCTCTTTCGGACTCATACGATAGTATGGTAAATTGGGTAGATTTGCCCCAAGCATTAAATCAATCTTATGTTGAATATCCCTCATTGGAGGGAGCTCGATAGGCACATCATTAGTACCCAGCTCGTCAAACTCCTCCAACGACGGTTGTATCTTCTTAGGCACTGAAATCACAGCCTCATTCTTATCTTCCACTACCAGCGCCTTCACTGCCATGGTATATATCTATTCAAACTTCTTAAAATTTGTCACAAACTCAGCTTCTGAACTAGCAACAGTTAGAAACGATAGCGGCTCTGGTCTAGGTTTGATAGACACCCTTTGGCTTGAAGGAATCATAAAAACCTTATGGCCCTCCTAACTGAAAGAGTAGGTATTGTCACAACCCCTATATACCACATCAACATCAAATTGCCATGGTCTGCCTAACAGTACATGGCTAGCATCCATCTCGATAACATCACATATAACATCAGCCTTATAAAATTTTCCAATTGAAAGAGGAATTTTACAGGCTTCAGTTACCTTCACTATATGGCCTTTTTTTATCCATCAAATGCTGTAAGGTGGAGGATGGGGTTCCGTCGGCAACTTCAGATGGTCCACCAGCCTCCTCGCCACAAATTTTTTTCAACTTCCATTGTCCACAATCAGATCACACACTTTCCGGTTGATCGAACAACTTGATCGAAAGATGTCGTGCCGCTGGCTGTTATCCTCCGACTTTGGTGTAGAAAACACCGTTTGCACCACACAGTTTACTCGCTCCCATTCTTCTTCTGATTCCTTTTCAACTTTGAGTTTCGATTCTTTTTCACTATCCACATGATTAGCTGGGCGTCTCCCAACTACAATCTGGTTACCGAGCTGGCGTTGGGCAAGTCCCACCGCGCGTTCCCGAACCTGGCTAAGAGGACGGCGTTGAGCAACTCCCACCGCGCGATCTTCTTCAACCCTTACTGCTCCTTGGTCGAGGCGTAGAGACAGCTGCCGCAACGTTTCACGGATTTTTGTCTGAAAATCTGTGAACCTCGTTTGTTGTTCTTCAACCACCGCCCTTAGATTAGCAAACCCTTGAGCAACGTCGAGGGGTGTGTCCTCTACTTTGTTTGGTGCCATCGAGCCAGGTAAAACCCGCTTTGATACTACTTGACGCAGTGGAATTCACGAGAGAATAGTTAGCGTACTATTTATGGAATATAGTCCGCATTTGGTTTAGCTAATTACACCCTCCACCCCATATAGGGTTTTTGTTCCGGGAAGAGGGGTGCATGATCTTGCTTTCTGTCAAGATTATGACAGCAATGTGTGATGTTCCATGAGAGACGTCCCTTCGGGGACAGTGGATAAAATTGGAATGTTCCATGTGAGATCTTGTTAACCAAACAGTTTGACAAAGTACAGATGTAGCTTTTGTAGCTTTTTTGTTTGTTTTAAGTTGACAAAGTACAGGTGGACAAAAAACTCCTTGATTTTATTTTACGAATATAGAATCAATAAGGACAATTTAGACATTCCTTCATTAATCAGCTATTATATAACTTATCTAACCAAACAGTTTATTCTTATATTTAAGATTATAAAAAGTTACACCAAACATGTTTACGTCTTATTTTAAGTCTTTTAAGCAAATAATCAGTAATAAAAAATCTAACTTATAAGTGAGCCAACGGGGAAACACCCTAATAGGATAGGGGAAGGGATCACTATAACCCATAATTACAAAAAAATAAGCAACATTCAACGATCTTTGATGGCCGAAGCCACACTGAAACTACATTAATAGTATAACACAAGTTGGTAAGATGAGTTGGTTGTGGCCAGGAAGGGAAAGAGATCACATCAAAACCAGTTCATTTTTTATTTTTTTTAAAACTCAGTTTGTATTGACCTATGAACCTTTGAAAAGATCCATTATCACTTAATGATATTTCACTTTTTTTTGACAGCATACAAGATAGTTGGCAAAGTGACTGTTCAGTTCAATATATTATATATCAGATGGAAGGAGGGTGAGGCTCACAGATGTCCGACATGTTCCGAGATTGAGAAAGAATTTGATTTCTCTCGGGATGCTGGATTCAAGGGGTTGCAGATTCTCGGCGTGCAATGGAGTTTTAAACGTTTCCAAGGAGACGGGTCAGGGTCAGGGTTGTAGGGGAGAAGAGTTGGTCAACTGTACAGGCTGGATGGGAGTGTTGTGACAACATGAGCTACTGTCAAACATGGGTCCAATGGTACACGGTGAAACAGAGTGGACTGGGAGCAAAGCGATCGCATAGACGCACACATAATAGGTGTAGGAGGAGTCGCATGGCCCAAGTTGATTCTCATGCGCGAACAGAAGCTACAAAAGGTGTGCATGAGCTCTGATAAGTTCTTAAGGAAGCTTAGACTAGTGGGATGAGGTCGTGTTGGCAGTGACCCCGACCCCCATCGACAAGACGAATCTCATTTGCTCCAAATTTAATTAGTGACGAGTACACCTCTGGAAGAATTTCTGTAAGATTGGGGGAGCTGGAGTCATGAGCTGCAAGCCGATAACCAAGCATGACACCCTGGTCAGGGAGTGCGGGCACTCCAGTGAGGAGTGTGAACATCTCGGATGGAGGTATGGCCGGGTTTAGACTGGCAGAGGACTTTGGTTCAGGGGGTGCAATAGTCGGGTTCTCTCATTTGGTAAATGGGGGTGATTGTTGAAGTTTACCCATCGAGAGTGAGAGTTACTGGCCCAAGGGATCCAACCCTCAGCTGCTTTGGAGGCTGAGGGTGACATGCCATTTAATGGCCGTAGTGTTTGGTTTCCTTTCATTGTACATACAGGTATAACTTAGGTTAGAATGTGTGGAAACAGAACATAGGGGTTTGAGAACCATCGTCGGAGAGGTTGCTGTAAGATTGTTCATGTGTATGAATAGAGATTTGAAATTTCCTCTTGAAACATGTGTGTGTGTGATTGCCAGAGCACAACATCTCCTTCTCAAACATGTATGTTAATAATCCGATCTCAGTGTTTATTGGGTTATTATGGACCAGTGTTATATATAGCCCTTCATCACTTGATGGTTTGCAATTGTTACATTGTTAATTTGAGTTACATATCTGTGATTACTAGTGAGTTGGCTGCGTGCGTTGCACGCAGTCCAGTGCCCAATACACGTAATTTGAAATTGGAGGAGTTCAAAAAATACATATGAGATGATACTAAATGTTAATGAGATGATACTAAATGTCCATGATCAGTTGAGAAAATGTCACATTTTTTTCAAGTTAAGGAGAAAAGAAGAACAACAAATGAAAGAGAGATTAGATAGTTTCTGAGAAATTAAACAATTAATTTTGAAATTGACTATTTCTTATGTGAAAATTCATTTTCTTATGAGTGGTTCGTAACCCCCATAAGCATGCACGGTGAAAAAATGTGTTGGGACACAGCATGGTAGTGTAGCAGTACCACTAAATAACTACTCAGTAAGTTGGATTTTGGGTACCCGTAGTGACCTCAATTGTGGGTCCTATGAAATATTTATTTAGAATCGGAACTGTACATGCAATTTGTCGGGAATATTGAGTAGATCATTCATGTAAAAAATCAAATTAATTGGATATTGGTAGCCATATGTTCGGTACCATTTATATGGATGACCAATATCATTTTGAGAATACACTGTAAGACAAATTTGTCTCAATTGTGTTGCTACCAATCTCCGATGATCATAATTTTTTGTACCCATAGTGTGCTCAAAATTCTTGAAAAAATGAACGGTTCCGATCTCAAATAAAGATTTCATAGGGCCCACAATTAAGGTCAAGTGACTTGACTCACTACGGGAACCTCAAGTCCCAGTAAATTGGGGAAATTTAATTAAACATTTTTCGAAGTCAAAGGAGTAAGGAATAGCAAAAAAAGAAATAACAAAAAATGAAAGATAGATGCAAAAAAGGAATAACAAAAAATGAAATATAAGTGGACAAACAGATGTGTTCCCATTCCAAGATTCCATATAAATAATCTGAACGTTCATTAGTTTTGAAATATTTTTTAAAATTGTCTTGCAAATGTTAATCAGATAATTTTAAGTATTTGAACTGATCTTTTAATTTTTCATTCAAAATTCAAAATATTGATTCTAAGGAATTCTAAAAAATACAATGGGATTAAGCACTTACATCTATCTGATTGATTAAAAGCTAATTTTCATTTGAAATCAATGAACAACTTGAATTATTTACGTGGGATCTTGGAGTGGGCTTGTACATCCATCGATCCAAATCGGTACCCATGGTTGATAGGCATTTATGTTTGGAAAAAATGGTAAGCAACTTTTGTCCAATTGTCTAAATTAATTTTTTTTGCTTTTCGTAATTTTTTATTTAGTTTTTTGTCATAATTTTTGAGATCAATCATTCATATTCATGAAAAGAATCAAAAAAGCATAAAATGTAAATTGAAGTCGAAAAAAATTCAAATACGATAAAACTTTAGACAAAAAGACATCTGTTTGATATATTTTTTTCGTCTTTAACAAATTTTTAAACAAATCTGGAGGTAATCGATTAAAATCCCTTCATTACAATCAACATATGGAAGATATCACATGGCAAAAGTGTGGCAGTAGTAACGTCAAAGTAAAACTTTTCGTGTGAAGTGTGAACCATTCCTTTAGTACATGCCTTAACTCTTGGCATCAAAAGTCGTCATCTAGCAAGAATACCTTAGCCTTAGAGTCATGTACTACAAACATCAAGTGGGACAAGTATTACTAATCAAAACTAAATGCCCACCTCAACTGTGTTTTACCGACAAAACTAAATGCACACTGGCATGGCCCACCTTGAGGAGGACGCATTCGTTAATACCAAACAAAACAAAGGACATTCTAGGAAGGAAAACGGGCACGAAGGCACTACCGAAAATAACTTAGCCAACGAAGGGCATAAAGGGCATCTGAAAGAGAGGCCGAAAGATGGGTGGGAGTTTTTTTTCTTTTAGTATAGGTAGGAGATAGTAGATAGAGATAGATGTTTTTGACATTTCGATTTGGTCTTGTTTGTTTTGGATGCCTATGGGTCTTTTCTTATATTAATGTGCTAATATAATTGTCAAGTTTTCTTTTCGCTTTTTCTTGGCTGTTGATTTGTAGACGTATCCATATAAAAAAAAAATGGTATATCGTGGGTTAGGTTGGGATGGCAAAAATACCCTTATGTCACGTATTGGCCGATTTTTAAAATCTTGGATGTAATGCGTACCAAGTCGAGTATGTTCGGTGCATGTATAGTGTATACAATGTATGAAACTGGGAGCTCGGAGAGTTTGTGAAAATTGTTTTGTCATGATTGTTAACCTAAATTAATACGAGTACTTTGTTAAAAATGGCAGGGTGTAGTTGTCACTGCAGTAACTTAATTAGTAACTTACTGGTTGAGGATTTGAGTTGTCGAGTATCTGCATTCACCCCAATGGCACTCCTCTGTAAGCCATCTTCTCTGCAATTATGTGGAACGAGACCTTCCAATGGGGGAAGGTAAACTTTTTACTTCTTCCTAGAGCAACGTGATTCGCTTGTCGATGGGCGTTAGAGTATCACCAATCCTAACCTATTTTTCTACTCAAATTTAAAAATATAAGTAAAGAATTTAAAAACTCATCTCCAATGTCATACCCATTTCCCTACACATTTTAAGTTTTACCATTTCCTTTCCCAAATTTGAGGAGACCAAAATCAATACCCATTTATTAAAATGTATTTTTTATGTGCTTCCGATATTTTCTCAAGGCAGTGCACCAATTTGCTCTGTTCCTACTCTCCAGTCTCCATACGCATATTCACATTTTTGTAAGAGCAAAGTAAGTCACTTCTCAACTTTAATTTTCTTCTTTTTCTGTATTTAGGGGGTGATGCAATCATGCAAGGCATCCTAATCTAACTTGAATGCATTTCCGACTAATTTCTGCAGCCTTCACAGCCATTTGGCCCATTTCATGTGTTTATGGGTGGGAGTGAGATGTGCCTAAAAGCTAATGGCAAAGATAAAAAACATGAGACCTTAGGAGAAAATAACTCCAAGAGTTGTTTTTGTTCCTTTTTTTTGATGACCGGATGTCTGGGGTAGCTTGCGCACACATTATCTAATTTGGGGCCCTGAAGGTAATGATCAGACATAATCCCAATGGCTCCAAGGTTTGGGATGATTGGCGTCTGTGGGACATTTTTTTTTTTTTTTGCGAGGGACTATAAAAAAACTTATTTTTGTAATTTATCTTCTCTGGGAAAGAAAGATTTTTTGTAATTAACCAAGAGACTTCGTTAGAGAAAAAAAAAATACTATAAGTTTTGTTTTTGTTTTGTTTTGGTTTTTTTTTTTTTTTTTGTGTGGCTGAAGAAACAGAATTACAAAAAAGGTATCAACTAGGGATTTTTAAGTGAAGATTTAGAGAATGCAAATGCTGGGTTCTATTTTTTGGGTACAATTGGTGGCAAAAACCCAAGTCATTACTTATTAGAGATTCCAAACACATCTATGTTAATTTAAACTCCCACTCTAGATTCGAAATTAACATGTGTAAATATATTTGTGTGTCGTATATACAACTAAAAATAACTGAAAATTTAGAGAGTGACAAAACGACGGTGGTTTGTCAAAATCCGCTTTAGTTTTTTCCGTCATTAGATACTGCGCGTTTCATGATCCGTATTGTGTTGAGGAACGGCGGAGAAATATTTGGGTCTTCATAATCACAATCTTATTCCTTGCTATATGAATTTTGACAATGTAAACCAAGCAGAAATACGGATAAAAAAAAAAAAAAACTTAGCAGAAATTTATTTGATATGATTTTTATTGACTTCCACTTTCTAGATGTACGTCTTCCTGTATTTTTTACTAGTATTTTATTTTCTATTTTGTTGATGAAAATGGAGAAAAAAAGGTTGGAAGATTGCTTGCCTACCTAGATATTTCTAGGTGGCTATCTTGATTGCGTTGTGAAGAGAAAAGGTTGGAAGTGCGTTCTAAAGAACTCAGCACAACCCCTTCTAACCCAAGGGACATTATCGGAAGAAGCTGGCAAAATGAAGGGCAAATTACCAGACAGTGGTAGTAGGGGTAAATTATTTCCGTTCAGTGGTACAGTTTCTGGAAATTACTCCCAACATGAGACGAAAAATTTTATTTGCATATACATGGTACCCATTTTCATGTTGACCGAAATACCCTCGTCTTAAAAATTCCCCCCCTGAACCAACCCCTCACTCTCCCTCTTCTAGATTGGTATTGTTAATATTGCACCTTGAGATGTAAAAGTTTGCACCGCTCCTCCTTAATATTGCAACTTACATAAATAAATTTGCACCACTGAACAAACAGAGTTGGTCAAAAAATAAGTTTCTGGACTAAGATTGCTAATAATTCACCTCGGCATGAAATTTTTTTGCACCCTTCCTCCTCACTATTGCAACTTACATAAATAAATTTGCACCATGACTGAACAAACAGAGTTGGTCAAAAAAATAAGTTTCTGGACTGAGATTACTAATATTTCTCCTCGGATGTAAAATTTTGCACCCTCCCTCCTCACTATTGCAACTTACATAAATAAATTTGCACCATGACAAGTAACGAACCAAGTTGGTCAAAAAATAAGTTTTTGCACTGAGATTGCTAATATTGCACCTCGGTATGTAAAATTCTGCACCCTTCCTCCTCACTATT
>JAXBDA010002147.1:0-45570 GCA_036023075.1 Gaultheria prostrata | reverse complement strand
TTACCATTCCCCGAAACCTAAACCTTCATTCTGACACTAGAGAAACCAGTTCTTACCATTGCAGTAACATAGGTATAGCCCAGGAAAAAAAGTTGATGTCTCTGTTGTTTACTGTCATCCTTGCTATCGCAGATTCATTGTAGTATTGATGTTGAACACTTGTATCACAGGGACAAAAGATAAAATGGAGCCATTGTTATAAAAGATAAGCTCCTACGCCATATTTATGCAACGGAAAAGGGCTATGTTACATGGACTTGGGTGCGAGTATCGGGTGCGGGTGCGAGTCCATGCGTCCGACCTCCCTAAACTTAAATCTTTGGATACTAGGATATGTGTCCCCTAATTGGGTGTGGGTAAGGAGACGTTTTGAACTCTTGTTTGTAGTATATATTGCATAATTTTTTTAGGTTATGTAACATATATGTATTTAAACAAGAAGGGCCGAAGGGTTAAGAAAAATATGTTTTTGCTATTTCGTATCTATGTGAAAGACTAAAAATATTGCTTTTCTAGCTATTTTGTTTTCCTTTTTTCTGTAAATATCATAACAACGAGAGTATCCAAGTGTCCAAAATGGAAATGTGTGTCGGACAAATCGACACTGGTACTTCAGCTAAAAATGAAGGATCCATGCAACATAGGAAAAAAGAAATGCCCTCCCCTCTTACTCTTGTATAGTTGTATGCTCTCATAAGCACAGAGAAAACATGGATACATGAAGTACGTGAAATGCCTTGATAGATTTAGTCCCTAGTATGCACTAGATTCAACACTTGCCAAAACCCAAATCAAGGGATTTATCTCCTTCAAGAACGTAGGTCAAATATCAACATTCAAGACTTTTATGAAAGAATATCTCTGACCAACCAAAGAACAACGAGATCCAACACTAGCAAAAAAACGTCATATCGATTCTCAATTGTCCATTTGGCTTCCGAAAACCACGCAATAAGAAGCAATTTACCGCGAATTTTAGCAACTTATTTTGACGCTTCAACCAATTTTAAGATCCCACTTTTTGAAATGCACGTCCATTCACAATAAGCCTTAAACCAATTTGTTATTCCACCTCCAACTAAACCAAGAATACATAGCTAAACCTCTCATTATCCATAGTACCTTGTTCGCTTTGGTTTTCCAAAACCACTCCCTCTTTCAGCGCATGGTCCCAATAAATTTTCTCTCCAATTATTACTCTCATTTCTCTCTCTCTACTCATTACCCTAAAAGCATCCCTCAAAAAGTAAACCAAACATTAAAATCTCACATTCTATTAATTCCAAATCAGAATTCACAACAATGGAAAGAAAAAGATTGTACATATATAAAAGAGGAAGAAGAGAAATAGAAGATGGGTTTTACCTTGATCATGGAAATATCTCCCGTACCGACGAAAAACCCTCCAACAACCATCACATACATCCCTGTACGTATATACAGTTTTAGAGAGAGATGCAAAAGGGGGTTCTAAAATAGAAAGGGAAAAGGCCACAGACCTATCTTCCACTGGCGATTGAAGGAATCACCGGGGAGAGAGAGTGCGACGAGGCCAGTGCCGTCGTCGAGGATGAAACCGCCGTCCGAGGAGGCTGGTGAGACTAAAATTCCCTGCAATTGGAGTTGGGTTAGGAGTGAAAGTGGCGGTAGAGGGAGGGGGGTAGTATGGGGAAAGGGAGATAGTAGACCTGTAACCAGGCACGTTGGAAGAGGATGCCGCCGAGAGACATGGAGGACTGGGAGGGTGTTTGGCGGGCGTTCTTCAGCTGTACGCATAGCAGCTTTGGTGCTGCTAGACTGTAATCCATCTCTCTCTCTCTCTCTCTCTCTCTCTGAATCCTCACCGCTATGTTTGTCCACAGAGAATGGAGGGAGAACATATGGGAGGGGAATTTTCCCTCTTTTCTCTTGTATTCCTACTTCGGAGTAGCCTAAAAAGAAACAGCAAATTGGGCTAAGATGCAAATGAATGGGCCAATAAAAGGTTTAGCCCACCCTAAATTTTTGTAAGATTTTGGTCCATTACCAAATAGTAGTACTCCCTCCATCCGGATTTATTGGTCCGTTTTGGGGATTTCAATTTTTTTCCCTTACATTTTGAGTTTGTTGATTTCCTATTTTACCCTAAATTCCTCCATTTAATACTCCCCCATTCCAAATTGATAGTCTTACTACGAAACTACGTGCAATTTTCAAACTAAAAAATAATGTGGTTACAAAAATTATTTTGTTATCAATATGAATCTTGTTTGATAGATCTCATTGAGAACATTAATACGGTGCAAAAAAAAATCAAAAATGTAAACACATTTTTAAAAAAAATTAGTTTTTGAGTTGTTATTTTAAGTTTTTAGGAAAGGGGGCAAAAAAAATAAAATTTTCATACTTTATCCTTTAACTTTTGAAGATGGACAAACATTTTGGGACTTGAAAAAATATGTTTCTGGACAAACAAATCCGGACGGAGGGAGTAGTATTTTTTAAAGCCTAAGGTCCATGAAATGACAAAAGAACAATGCTACACACACAATACTTCTACACAACATATAGGCCCCACATACGTGTTGGACCCACCCCTGTGTGAGAGTGTTGTGTGGAAGTGTTGTGCGTGTAGCTTTATTTATGGCACATCATCACCGGAAGTTCGCCGGAATTGATCGTCGCAGGGAAAGTTCACGCGAAAATTGGTCGGCGCCGGAAAGTTGGCCGAAAAAGTCGTCGGCGACGGTGCCAGAGTTGGTCGCAAACAACCGGAGCCGGAGAAGATGACCGAAGATGGTAACCGGTGGAAAGAACATGTTTGACTAATTGAGAATAGGATGTTGACCAGTGATGTTGACTATTGGTCTCTTAGTATATCTGTTGGCATATCTGTATCTTTTGGTATATTTGTTGGCATATTTGTATCTCTTGGTATATATCTGTTGGTATGTTAATGTATTTGTATCTCTTGGTATGTCTATTGACATATATGTATCTCTTGGTATGTTGGTATATCTGTTGGCATAGCTGTATCTCTTGGTATATCTGTTTCTGCTTGGTATGTTGTTATATTTGTTTCTGTTCTTATCTGTTTGTTCCCTGGTATATCTGTTGGTATATCGGTGAAAAAAAAAAGAAATTCATTTATTTATTAAATAATTACATAGTCAACCTCTTTGTTGGTCAACATCTTCTACCCCATCTCTGGTCATCATCTCCAGCGCCGACCAATTTTTCGGCCAACTTTCCGACGCCAACCAACTTCCTGGCGAACTTTCTAGCAGCGACCAATTTTCCGGCAAACTTTCCGACGGTGATGTGGCGAGAGGGGTAAATAATCTTTATTTAATGGAAGTGTACTTTTGAGAAAAAAGGAGCCAAATGTCCCCTAAGGCTCTTTGAAAAATCTTTATGTCCTTATTATGGCATAAACCCCTCTATTACGTCTTCTAGGCCAATTGGCCCAAAAAGAAAAGACGAGGAGGTGTGAAAATGTCTCAATTGTATCGAATCCGATAATTGAAGGATAAAATTAGAATTTACATTATATAGGAAAGAAGTAAACAAATTGTCTGTAAAATAGGAGTAGTAAAGTTCAGAGCATCCCCAACAAGACTCTTTAAAAGGGAATTCTAGCCATAATAGAGTGTCAAAGTTCATATCAATCCCCCAACAGCCTCAACAAAAAACTCTCTATTCTACATGGATGAACAGTGCCTCTCCTAATCCCTCCCCATTTAGAAAGCCACTGTTCACCACCTTCATCTTCTCTCTCTCTGATAATATAGAGGATTGTTGAAGTTTTGAAAGAGATGTGAGTAGCTAAAGTAAAAAATGTGCAATGTTCACCAATATTTTTAGCTTAAAATTTCCTGAGACTGTTTGGGATGGGCTATAGCTCACAAACAATCAGAGCATCTCAATTTCCAGGCGAAATATATAGAAAAAAAGTGCAATTTTTTTTTACTTTGCCCAGCCACCAAACAAATGTAACACCTAATAGCCTTCATATTTTACTCAATAAAATTAAAAAACCCATATATATATATACAACTAACGAACCTCGCCGTCACCGTTGCTGAAATGTCGTTGCCATCATTGTCGCCTAAAATCTGTCATCGTCGTTGTTTAGTCAAAATCAATGTCATTTAAACTCTGTCAAAGATGATGGAATCAGGGATTGAAATCTCACTTCGGGATTTATGATGATTCTGCTCAACAAATCCTAATTCATTGTTCCATACTGCTTTTCATCAGTGCTCACACACACACACACACTCACTCAGAGACGAGGCTACAACAACTTGCCACACTTGATGAGTTATTGTGCGGAAGGGGAAGTGTCAAGAACGAAGGTGAGTCTGTTGGGTAAGGGTTTCAGGGAATTGCTTTGCAAAACCACTATTTAGAGTGTGTGGCGAGGCTCTCGAAATGCTCTTAGTCAAACTCCAAGTCTCCAACTCGGGTTCGTTCGTATTTGAAACTAATTAATTACATAACAATTAAGAGAATTTAAATACTATTTTATTGAAGTTCATTATGTTTTTAAGCAACTAACAAACTACCATGCGGTTCTTTCGATTTATGATATTTAAAAAAACTCACTAGTGCCGCTTTTTGCTTTATTTTATAAATGAGCCCAAATTTTTTTTGTCATTCCTAATCTATTACATGGAGAGTGGGGAATGAGACTCCTTAAAGGATTACTTTTTTGAATATTGTCAAATCACAACCTGATCTAAATATCCAGTTATGAAAAGAAAAACAGCAATGCTACGTACACAGAAAAGTGCCCAGAATTTGAAATTAATGGCTCAGATTCATTTTGAAGTAGATCTGAGCCACTAATTTCAAATTTTGAATAATTTTCTAGGTAAGTTTTATAGGTAGTTAGCATTTTCCTTTGGGATTGGAATAGCGTACGGACTAGTAAAAGTTAAAATCGTCAAATGCGTACGAGTCAGTGGTATGACCAAAATTGTTCATGTCTTTCAACTACTTCCCGCCAAACTCTGATATCGTTATAGAGAAGAAACGGCTAAACATTTGACCGGACATATCCATCATAAGAAGCTCGGCGACCGTCACTCTTCTAGGTAATCTCTCTCTCTCTCTCTCTCTCTCTCTCTCTCTCTCTCTCTCTCTCTCTCTCTCTCTCTCTCACACACACACACACACACACACACAGTGAGTTTGCCTTTCTCTTATACTTTAGCAGATTGTGGAGTGATTTTTTGTTTACAGTATCTGGGTATTCTTAACCCGTGTGAGTTTCTATGTTCTTGCATATGTGTATAGTGTACTCATGTCCTGACTCCTGACAATTTATCCCTGATGTAGTTTTCAATGTTGAATTTGCGTTCTTTGATTTAGTTATGATTGATCAACGGATCATTATCTGTTGTTTTTCTGCTTTTATCCGAAATTATTTGTTTTAGTGGCTATATCAGGGCAATAGGATCAGACACATAACCTGTTTGATTAAATACCTAACTGACGGCACTAGGCAGGCCACTTTTGGTCATAAACTCATAGCCCAATTCGCGCATACTGCCTTTAAATGTTCTGAACACAAAACCCAAAGTTTTTCAATCCAAATGAATCACTAGCATGTGTAGGATTATAGATAACGTTTGCATGATTACAGTAAGCTAGAGTGAATGAAGAAGATAGATTACAACCTAGAAAGTGTCACAAAGGAAACAAATAGTTGCTATTGATCTCATCATCGTAAGACTCCAAGTAACATTAAACTTCAGACACTTTTCACCTTCGTTATTCAAGTGACATCATACCCAAAGAAAGAAACTAAGAATAATACCAACAACAGGGAAAAAGGCTCATGAAACTCTCCAGCAAGATCAGCAAAAGCAAACTCAATTAAAGGGAAAGGCTATTTAAGTGTGATTTTAGGTGTTGAATTAGGAAATGAGGGCGATGCCGCTGATGAGCAGATCATTGGATAAGATCACGTTGGTAGCCTCAGTCGGGTGAAAGCCATCCCAGAAGACGTACTCTGTTGCATTTTTGCAGGTTCCAGGAGACTCGGCATTGCATAGGTAGGATGTCTCCAGTAACCCAGTACCACAACATGCTCTCCTTGCCTCTGCGAAACCTGTATTCAGAAAAATATAAGTGGTTCTCCAAGTCTGGCCTTTTCTCAAACACTTAATCAGCAGAAGATATGGTCCTTGAGCAGGGAAAATGACTCCAAAATGGCCTAATATATGTAAGATTTATTGGTATCAAAGTACACACGTGTGTGGGAGCTGTGTTCCCTGTAAATAGGACTAGAAACTAGAAATTTCAATCAAACTGAATAGAGACCATATATAATCTTAGCTTGGAAATTTATTTGTGTTCTTTAAAAAAAATTCATGCTTAACTTTCCTTTTTTCCGAGACATCTTGAACTGGTTAAGAGCGGAGTATGAGTTTTTTGAGTTTTTTTTTTTCCTTTCTATTTGCTTCTATAGCCGAGCTGAAAAAAATAACGAGTTTCAAAATGCGTTTGAAAGTAACTTGCAATTGATCTCATTAAAAAGCTTTTAAATTAGCCAAAAACAAGTCTACCTTCAGTTGTTTGGTTTTTTCACTTCCCAATTTGCGGAAGTTTCATTGCGTCCAATATTTATGTATGGAGGACTCAGATCCCACCAAAAATGGTTACTTTATTTAGAATACAGTAGTCAGGAGTCATCGGCTGGCAGATGGTTACCCTTTAGATCATGTCCATTAGAGCTGATATTAGGCCCAAAAGAGAAAATTACTAAAATCTAAGTGTTTTGATGGTATAACTTATGCTATTTGGTACAAATCTCTTTCTAGCTGTATTTACGATGCTTTGGTAGTCTTGCACTTTTCTCCTGTTCTGTTCTTTTATTATCCCTCATCAATGTGTGTGTATGTGTGTTGACATATATACTTTTCATATTTTTTTTTTTTTTGGGTTGGGTTGGGAAATATTCCACCCCAAATCAAACTTATAAGGATTGAAGCAAGGGATATGAGGGAAGAGAAATATGCCTTTGAATTGGTCCTAGTGGATATGACTAGGCTGTTTGTCCACTCCTAGTCCTAGACCAGTTTGGAACTAAGTGAGGGAAAATTGTTTCATACCATTATCAGACGGGTGATTGACAAGGTCAAGGAGAGGCTGGTAGATATCCAAGACGACCAAAGTGAGGTTGGAAAGCTTGTTTTGCAAATTCTGAGAGGTGACATTGAGCTTATTATTGAATGAGAGTGCAGCTTTGTTTAACTTGGGGACACACTCATTGCTATCAGAGCCGAATATTGTAATTGTTGCCGGCAGGCATCCTAGTGGTGGCAGCGTTGCAACTCCGATCCTCCTTGCTCCCAATCCATATAGCTCCTGTCACAGAGATATTACAGTTGCAAATGAACTCTCACAATAATTTACTGCCAAAGATGCTCTGTCCCAAAAAAAGCTGTCCTATGTTATAATGCACTATCAACTGCACGGTAAGGTGGAAACAACGAAACAGGCAAATCCGAGGCATGATAGTGTGGTAGGGAGTATAAGTCAGAAACTACATGATGTTATGACAATCTGAAAATAAACTTCTCAAGGTATAATCTTGAGTGCATAACAATAGGAGTACATAGGAACATGGGATGAAAAGGATCATGTGCCCTGTACAAGCCAATAGTCAGATTATAAACTGAAGGACCAATCCACCTGCTTGTGACTGGTCTATGTTGAGCACGTCAGTGGTTTTAAGATAATTGTTAAATTTGAATGGCATTGCTGCGTTGATGTAGGCTTTCATTTAGCTTGTTAGTCATTATGTGTTCAATTGTGCAAGGAAAAATGCAAATCAGCAAGATTCAGACAAAGTGACTGATATGGAAGCTTTCCAGTCAGGAAATGCGTGAGTGGGCCCACCTACTCCCAATAAGGAGCTACCATGTCAGTCATTTTGAGACCAAATTTTGGTGTGACTAGCGTTGCTCTTGTTTAATGCTAGGCAAGAAACTTTGGCAAAGGTTCACAACAGTACTTGGAATGAAAATTTGTTTCAAATTAACTGACGTGGTAGTCATTCAGTGCAATTGGTCTCTTTCCGGTTGGTGCTTGACACAGCATTCGGCTTCTTATTTTCATGCTTGTGACTTGCATAGCATTAATCGTTAATATCCTTTTGTTTAGCTACATAACCATTATTTTTTCGTTTATCTTCTTACCGCAGGACTACCATAGGGCTACAGGCTTTTGCAATATAATACCTGAACGAAAGTTGCATAAGACTGAATCATAATGTCTGCGAACTGATCAGATGTGTACTTCTTGTAGAGCAGAGGATTAATATAGTAGTTCTGAACAAAGTCACTGCTCCCTGCACTGACGAGGTAGACTGAACCAGTTATTATGGATGATGCATTGGCTTTCCCAGCAATTCCCACCAGTTTCTTCTGGTACTCCTTGTAGTATGCCAGCTGCTTACTTAATGGTATGACATGCTACACCATCAAAATCCACAAATCATGGCATCAATAATAACATGATATTTTACCCTAGTTTTAGAAATCTGAACTGTGTTTCCATTTGAATGTTGTCCTCCTGTCATACTCCGGTGATTATCAAATGGAAAAGCAAAAAATAAACTGGCACTACGAGGACCGAAGTGGAACAAGTGTGAAAAGGTTGTGTCCACTGGTGTGATTTATTATTCTTCTTTTTCTAGATGAAGTTGTTGTGAACAATCTGAAATGCCCTCAAATTTTGGTCGCGCGTGTTCTTCTTTTTTTTTTAAATACTAACGGAAGATGATGGGAGGTTAAGATTGACCCTGAAATGGAAGTGCAGAGATCGGTAGATGGAACTATAATTATGGAGACTAAAGTGAAATCTGGCTAAAATTACTGTATAGAATATTATTTCATATACGATAGCCTATACATGGTTTCCTGTAACGTTTAACAAACCCATTCTGTATGTTTTCACAATTTAAAACAATACTCCAACTATTTTAACTGTCCCAATCTTATGAATGTCACTGCCAAATAGATTCGATTGATGTCACTGATCACATTTCCGACCGAAAATATTTGCAACTGATATTACTTACATATAGTTGTGCAGTACCCTCATAATACCCAGAACCAGCTGAGGCAAAGTTGGCTCCAATCAAGAGGTTACTTCCACTTGCTTCCTTGCTAAGGTAAGCTGGTGGGTATGTGGTAAAACCAAAGTTCTCGGCTGATTGCGCGAAAAAAACAAACCACCCATCAGATAATCCAAAAAGTGTGTTTTTTATGTATGTGCACGGCCCGAGAGAGAGAGAGAGAGAGAGAGAGAGAGATAGAGTACATACCAGTCAAATCCAAGGCGAGCTTTCCATTGCAGAACCTTCCAGTGTGTGTGTGATTTATGAAGTCTCTTCCATAAGGAGGGAAGTTAGCCTTGACAATAGTTTTAAGGTAGTTGTTATTGCCTACATCAGCCACAGAGTCCCCAAATATGAACAATGCTGGAACTAGAGGCTGCCCATTTACCAAACAGAGCACCCCAACAAAAACAAAGCAAATCAAGAATTTTTTTGAAGTACCCATAACTTTGTTGTCTTCTTGAGAGAGAGAGAGAGAGAGAGAGAGAGAGAGATTATGTGAGATGTTAGAGTGAGATGTTAGTCAGAAAATGGAGAATTTATAGGAACTTAGAAGCAGGGATTAGATCAGTACGGCATTGGTTAGAATGGCAACATCGGAACAAATTTGATCCTACCCAACATACAGCTTTTTAAGGTAACTAAAATAAATCTTGAATTCCCATGTGAAAGAAAATCTTTGCAAAGGAGATGAAGTGTACAGGTTACAAATTGACCAAAACTAAATGATATTACTGAATCTATGGAGTGTGCCATGCAAGGAAACATTTATGATTTTATCATACACAGTTGGTTAGCTAGGAGGATTTGTTTTGCATATGACAGCCTTTTTCCAGTTAGTTTTTGGTGGTGTAGATCAAATGTACCAAGGGAATTTGCCTTTGTCCTTGTGCCATGTGATCTTTTGTTGTGTAGAAGGAGCTAATTTTTGTACCTTATGCATTTAAACTAAGATTTATTGATCCACAATGTTTTACGAGTCATCGGAATTGAAAAATGTCGACGGGGCATGAAGATGTACATATTGGTTTTCGCCGTGCTAACGACAATCGTTGGATATAATTGAGTAGAAATGATGCCACAATATTTGCAGTCCTGACGAGAGTCATTTTTCATGCAATTGGATTTGTTCTCAATTTTCAAGCGCGCTACTCGTATCAACCTGAGGCTAATGCCTGTTACTTGGTACGTTTCTTCGACTTTGACGAGAAAACTAACCAGAAAAATTGAGTCAGTGAAGGTTGTAAATACCCTAATTGCCTTTTGAAGTGTTTTCATAATCCATGCCATTGCTCCATTTAAAAACATGCATGTCATCTTAGGAACATACATTTATCGACAACTACGTTAAGAACAGAGTAAGAACCCATGTCGACACTCCAAAAATGTTTTACATCGTCTTTATTTATCAATCCTCTAATAAAAAGAATTAGATGAATTTCATTTAAAAAGATTTGGTGGTGCCAACCAAACTTGTACATGTGTCTTGCTGAAAAATGTTTTCAAGCTGTCCCTGATGGTCTCTAAACCTACATATTTTGTCAAATGGGGAAGGTTTACAGCATCAAGGCCTAGTCAGCCAAAGGCCCAAAGCTGGTGCCTTTATTGAATTCCAAATATATTGGCTTCAGCTAGGCCAATAACTTTTTTATTTAATGAGTACCCAATTGCTCTTTGATTACTTCTCTTATGAGAAAAGAAAAGACTTTCTCAATTTCTTGCTCGTTTGCCTCTAAAGCATTAGGCGGTGGGTGTTAAAAATCTCTCGGGCTTCTTGTTTACACATTTGTGTTTGATCTAGTGTCTGCTAAGAAGGCTATGTGTCCCAAAAATGCAACTATTTTTTTTCTTCATTATTTGGGTCACTGGTGCTGTGTTCAGATCTTGAATTTTTGAAAGAGAGAGAGGTCAGAGAAAAATAGAAAATGAAAAAGAATTGAAAAAGAAAGAATTAATCACGACGGCTCTTGATAATAGGACTATTTGTATGGGAATTGAACTTCACACCCCCATTTCAACATTTGCACCCTCTTTTTGTTTTTATTAGGATGAAATTACTGAAATACCCCTCCATTTTATAATCCCTTGGGGAGTGCAGATATTGAAATGGAGGGGTATTTCAGTAAAGTTGCCAAAGGCAAGGTCCCCAGCAAGCTTTTGTGGCTACTTTCTTGTTTGTTCTTTCTTCCTGAAAGTGGTTGTGGCAACTTCAAGTCTTGAACTGCCTCAGCTTATGGGAAGACTTTCTGATACCGTTTGGTAGTTCACCTTAGGTTATGTTTGGATCAGCGAAATCTTAAGTAGGACTAGGAATAAGATTATTGAGAACTAAATTTCCGGGAATTTACTTGTAAGAATAAGAATATGATTATTAAGAATCAAATTAATTTCATTCCAGTGTTTGAATTTTTTTTTTTATCACAGTGTTTGAATTTGTCTAATAATCTTATGCAAGAAACAATTAATTTAGAAATTTATTAGAGTCAAAATTTTCGCTTTTTATTGATTGAGAGCCACGAATCTCATATTACCATGGGTAAGGAACCCACTTAGTTTGTGAATGTGATTCCTAGTTGAATATGTCATCAAGAATTGTATTCTTATTCCTTGTGTCTTCCAAACATTGGAATCATGGATGTATGGCATCACGTTTCCATTCATGTCTTTTCCAAACGTCGGAATCATGAAATAAGAAATCACATTCTCATTCCTCCTCAGGATTCCCGCCATCCAAACTGTTACGGTTTTAGGACAATAAAAGTGATCTTTAGACAGCTTTCTACAACATCATAAACCAGTGTAGCACTATTTCAAAATGTATGGCACGAAATCGCATCGCGGAGTGCCAAATTCGGCGCGAAGAATAAGTTTGTGATGCTCTTAACCTATTTTTCCCCACAAGGGGGTTGCATGCAGCAAAGGTAAAAATAGCAGAACAGAGTTTTTGTTTTAAGTCCAGATTAAGATGGTCTTCCCATTAAACAGGCTAACTGTTTCCTTGAGTCGCCCTCTTATCCTCCTTCATTCATAGACAAAAACCTCATCATTCACAGATTGCCAGGATCAAACTGAAAGGGTTGATACCAATCAAACAAGAAACTTGACACTCACCTGGCAAAATGTAGTTTATTTTTTTCCAGAGAAGAACTTCTTTCCTTATTTGATTACAGAAAGTGAGAAAATTACTTATGTCAACAAGAAACTTACAATTGTTAGTTCAAATCAAGCCCCTATCTTCCCCCATCCTCGTAGCCGTTTTCACGGACGGAAGCCATAACGGTCATGGCTGTCTTAGCCATTCGCCGCATCCTCTCTCTCTCTCTCTCTCCGTGTAATGATAACCAAATCCATGCAAATCACAGCCGAATATTTATTCTCTCAGACATTCGCAAGATATCCGAGTGAATCCTATCACCTCCCAACTCCTCGCCGGTGGCTCCAGCAGCAACCCTCAAAACATCCTCAATCAAAGCCACATTGCCCATAATATCAACATGTGCACCACTCTCCAAACCCCTCCCCTCTAAAAGACTAGCCGGAGGCTTGTGCCTATACTCCCTCACATAGGTAGAAATCCCAGATGGGTTGAACCTGGTTTTCCCTCTCCACCCTTTAGCACACATGAATCCGGCGCTCAAAACAGGAACACTTTCATCGCCGTCGACAAAGGACACCCCTCTCTTTAAGCAGCCATCTTCGCTTCCGTCTGCTGAGCTGTCGATTTGGAAAGGGATACTCCTGCACCTATCCGAAGGCGACAGCTTGTATACATAGGATCTTTCCGTGGGAATTCCAACACCGTATAAACAGTAAATCTCCATATCTGGAGCATCAGGTAACCTGTGAAAGAAAATAATGTGTGAGCAGTTCTAAATACTTGAAATAACTGTGAGCGTATCTGAGACATAAAGGCTTAAAATTGGTAAATATACTTCAAATGACACCAAATGTAATTCAAGGTTTTGTTTGATTTCTGATTCTTCTTTTTTCTTGGACGAACGAGATCATCCCAGTTATATTAAAATGAAAACGAAATGGACACTACCGGTTCGAAATACAAAAAAACGGAAAACAACAACGAAACAAACAAACAAATAAAAAGAAAAAAAGAAAAGCCGCGCAGCATAGTACTGGATGTAATGAATAATTGTACTCACTTGGTCTCGAGCGGATTTGACCAGTACTTGAAATGGGAGTATTTAGAATCATCTAGGTTCTCAGCAATCCCATGAGAGAAGTGGGCCTCAGCCCGTTGCATCATTTTGGGAGCTAAAAAGCGGACTAGATCGATAAGACTGCTCGCAGTGTAAGCTTTGTTATTTGCAACTCTGCGAACGCTTTCCCGACTGATCTCGTCATATTCTGTCATGACCTCTCCGCATGACATGTTGGAATTTGTTGAGGTTGTCAAGTGCACGAATTCCTGTTGATTTGGAGGATTAGACTCCACCCTCACGAACCAAAATATAGAGTATCTTATTGCCTTTGGATACAAATGAAAGATAAATCCATTTGGAAATATATGGAAAACCAAGACTCGGAGTACTTCTCAATAATTTTGGCCAATTAGATAGGCTTAATTTACTGAATCACCAAACAGATGCATGCTCCATATACAAATTGGGAGCCTAAAACAAAAATACACCCGACGTAGGAAAGTACATAACGAACAGACCCTACTAGAGATATAAGCATCATAACAAGATGTTTGGCACCATAGATTCCCAAAATTTTGTCACATGTCCATCAACATAAGAATAAATTCAAACCCCAGTGCAATATGCAGTTGCAAATTCATTCAAGAACAGAATTAATAGACCAAAATTCAGAAAATGTTATACCTTTGAACCCAGATTGGGGAGCTGGGATGAAGGTAACTTTGATGCTTCATTGCCAAAGGAGATGATCCTTCCATACTTCACCGATTCTTGAAATCTTATACCTCTCTTTCCATCAGTATTGTTAGTGTTAATTCCTCCAGAGGGTAGAATGTTCGTTCTTTTTGCTGAAACACAACCGAAACCTTCCTCTGGTGACCAATCCAAGTTACCCCAAATTGTCTCTCCTCCTTTCGGCATCAAGGAAATCATGGAGTCCCATGTTCGAGATACCCGCAAGGCATGTTCCAGAGTTTGAATCCCAAGCAGCTCAGAATCTAAAAGGCCAGGAGCCATAGCTCTACAAGACCAAATAAAGGTTGAGTCCAATAATTTGGCAAGTTTGTGTACCACTATCACGGTATTTGGATGTCGCATGGAAATGAAATCCTTCCAATGGGTCTGCGTTCTATAGCATTAAGTTACCTAACCTCACTGTGGGCAATTTGTTCGACAATCGGACTATTTATCCAAGGAGACCACAGATCAAGTGTTTTGGTTAAAATTCTTATAAGCTGAATTAAATGTACATCGGATATAATCCCACAAATTGTACGATATATAGTATCGTGGAGAGTGTGGATATTATTGATCATATCACTCTTACTCTCGGAAACAACATATCCTATGAGATAAAAAGTCCCTTCACTATTAGTCCTCTCAAATGAACAGGTCCTAGACTCCTATGTACATTATAGTTCGTTACAATTTTAGAAAGCTATTTTGATTCTCTAAAAAAGAAATTCTAGGCTACGTTGCTTACTTTATTTTCATATTATTTGATGTTAGCCAAGTGTATCAGAGTATTTACAAATTCAGGGTACTGTATTTTCAATTGTTTGGGAACAACTTTCCTATCTCTTACTTTTGGATTGTTAACTTTAGAAAGGTTAATATCTTCGGTTAATGATTATTCATTTGTCATACAGTGACAATGCGGCTTCGACCTATATACCCTTTCGAATGATTTATGACACATTATACACAACGAGAAAACACAACTAAGAAAGTATCAATACCAGAGTTTAAACAAAGGTCCTTACGTATCGTATCGGCCATTACGTAACGGGATTTCAGACCTCAAATACAGTATCAACGGTATCGTTACGTTATCCCGATACCTCGATTTAAAACCCTGATCAATTCAATAGTACTTTAATCTAGTCTGAATCCAAGGATGTAAAATGTATAACAGAATGCAAGCAAAATTTGCAGACAGATTACTTCAATCCACTCTGATCCCGAGGGTGGAAACCTTATTTGAAAAATTGCAAGCACAATGACGATGGATTGCGGACTGACCTGATGAAAGCAACATCTTTTCCCTCAGCAGACAATAAACTACTTACTGTCTTTGGAACACCAAGAAATGCCGGACCTATGTTCATGATTGCTTTGATATGCTTGGCACACCAACCGGGACCTCCACCGCCTCCCATAGGAGGAGGTGATTCAACCCATTTAAGGAAGTGGAGGAAGTAGATGACCCCCATGGAATGAGGCACCACCACCACTTTCTTATAGCCATTGGTTATGTACATAAGCTCAATTTTACTCTTCAACCTACTAAGAGCTTGGTCCCTGATCTGCTTGTTTCCAATTAGAAATAGAATTAGAGTGATTTCATTTCATCATAACTGTTCAACTTGTAACTAATTGGTAAACCTTGACCAGAAATCCACTACACGATTAAATGGACACACATGCGCAGGAAACAAACATGAAAGTAATGAGAATTTATTAGACACCCGTTGGAAAATTAAGTGGCACCACTTTGTTTTTCCACAGCGATTGAAAACAGAACGCTTTTCTTTGGCAAAGACCTTTTAGTCATTACAAAGATGCAAATAGAACGGCACTCGAATGACCAAAAGGGTTTGTCGCAAAAATGTACAAGAGTTCTGAAATGACACACTGTGTAGAAAGAACTGTTGTGAGATTGTGAAGGTGAGAACAGTTGTAAAAGAGTATTTCATTGATTGTTTGAGAATCATAGAAAATCTTTAGCGGCTCCTTGGACGTAGCCCTTGTTCTTAGGGTGAACCGCGCAAATCTTATGCCTAGTTTGTGTGGCTTGATCTATTTCCATTATAGCTTCCTTATTTCAATTGTCATCGATTCTATCAAAACCATAACAGACAGCATTTTCCCTCGCTCTATCTAGTTCACGACCTCTTTCTTATGCCAACGTATCTAACCTATATCAGTTCTACTGAAAATGAATCTATTAGTTTGTGTTCTTTCTAATCAAATGAGCTGCAAAGGCTCCAAAACTGCCTCCCTTATGGATGAATATGCAAGCATACATTTCGTGCATGCTTCAGAAACCAGGACAGTAATTCTCAATAAAAAGAGCTAAACAAAGATACATTCTGTTGGTACAACGCCGCAATTAAAATTAAAAAATCCTGAGGAAGATCCATTATACCTCTGTATTCTGAAAAGAAAGCCTCCAGTCATAGGCAGCCATGTACATATTCTTCCCCTCGTACCCAACTCGTGCCAAATTCTCAATAAGTACAGCCCAAACAAAATACCCAGGTGCAAAATAGTCAGCTGCAACCAGTCCTGGTACAGCACGAAGACGAATGCCTGGGGGATCGAGTCCAGTTTCATTGTCCAGAGATAGGTGCTCCAACCAACACAAAGGCCTGAAATTCCAGCACAATTCTTATAACTGGATTCGAAAGTAGGTATCAAAACTGAAAGTTTTGGAACCAAAACCAAGTGAATTCTATAGGGAAACTCAAACCTATTACTTTCATGCGCACAATCCAAAATTGAAGGATTGAATTACAAAATGAATTCTGTAGTGCATATGAAACCTCTTGAAGATTTCACCATCATAATTCTCCAAATTGTTTCATAAGGATAATCCAAAATTGAAGTTTTCCAATCAGAGCCAAATAAATTCAGTAGTGCATTAAGTGCAATAAAAAAAACTGAAGCATTGTAATCAATACAAAACAAATGGGGTCACCATTACAATCCACAATACAAATATTGAAATGGGCAGGGTTTGGATCCTCTCCGGTAAGTGTCCCGGAAAGTCCAATGTTTTAATACACTGGAGGGATCTTAATATGTTTGTAGGACCCGCACCATGTGAGACAACTCCAGCAACTGCGGACAGTTACCAGAGAGGATTTATCCCTATTGAAATAATCACATCCAAATGAAGTCAATAATGCAACTAAACCTCCTTCACATTTTACAAGCATAATTCTCACGGGGGTTCATAACCACAAAAAATTAAATCAAAAAAAAAAAAATTGAAGCATTGAGACCAAACCAAATGAAGTATTGGGGTTCATACCTCTTGAAGATCTCACTAAAGCTACCACCCCAAAGCCTCTTCCGAAACAGACCTTCAGAGCAAGGCTTCCCTTCCCAAAGCTCGAGGCCGCCGGTGACAATGCCGGGCACCAAAACCACCGGGTGGAGGGCGGTGACGCCCTCCCTCTTCAGCCGTACCCCGGGCGGCTCAGCCACCTTGAGTCCAGGCAAATTAGCAGGCAAAGAGTGGAACAAAAACAATAGAAGCCACCAAGTAGTGCACAAGTACCCAATTATCCAACAACAGTTATCCACACATCTCCAATCCTTAGGCCCCCTCTTGGGCTTCTTGATCCTCTTTTGCTTATCTACCACAATTTCATCTACTAATTGTTTTTCAACTTTTGGTGGTGTCTCAATTAATGGTTCCTTCTCACTTTTGGGGGATTCAAATGATTCAAAACCCAGTGGAGAACACTTCACTGACTCCACATAACATAGCTTACGAATCCTTAGTATTGAAGCCATTAAAGATACAGAATTTCGATGAGGATAAGGAAAAGTTGAGAAAATCAAGAACTACCCATTAATGAAAAAGCAACAATGGAAGCATGGGAAGTGCTATGTTGGAATTGAATTCTGCCAAATTAAGGAAACAAGAAAGATGGATAATATCATTAATGGGATGCCAGTGATTGAGAGAAGGAACAAGAATATTCCATTAATGGAAGGAAAATGAGGGTGGAGATTAAAGAGAACCGACTTGAACTGAATTCTACCAAAATGGAACAAAACGAGAAAAACCCATGAAGGGCAAAGAAAAAGGATGAGTGAGCAAACGTGACAGAGGAGAAGAAACAAATAAAAAGGGTTTGATATTCAGGAGGAGAATAAGGCTATGGGAGGGAGGGTACTGATATAGGCGTAACAGAATGCAAGTCCCACGTGGAGGAGAAAAAGACTTGGTTGTGTTCTGTGGGTGCATGAAAAACAAACACATGAGAGAGAGTGAGAAATCAGCTTTCTTCTTAAACCCTAGTGAGAAAATGGTTTTTGGAACTTGTTACTTTCTGTATTACCTAATAACTCCACAGTCTCTCACCGCCCAGGGGCTTGCCAACCTGGCTTTGCTTCTCCAAGGCACGGTTCGAGTCTTACCGGGGCTGGTACATGCTGATTAGAGCGGAGCTAAGAATTTGGGATGGTGGGTCTATACATAGAAACGTACTTGATTTTACTCGTGTTTGCTAGTCCAATAACTGAATACGTAATACTATTAATTACGAAATAATTAGTGGTTGAATGCGTAGAAAACAACCTTGCTATTGGTACCGACCGGAGGATACTGATCATGTACCAACCGGCGTCAGGATCCCCTTGTGGGTCCCAAATGGTGTTTTTGAATGAAATTGGGTGATTTTGGATCGAGCTCTTAGGGCCGTCCGATTGCATCGATTCCTTATGGACCCCTCGGAATTTAATTTTGAGTAAAATGAACGGTTCGGATTGACTGTTTGGGACCCACAAGTAAGTCCCCAATGCCGTCGGTACGTGGTCAGTATAGGGGTGGCCAGTACCCCTGGATTAATCAGTGCAGAAAATGTGTCGATATTCATGAAATAGGCACAGAAGTGTACGAATGTGCATATGCAATCGGAAAATGTATATTGCAAATTTTAACTCTTTAGCATTCAATGGATGTTATCCACGCTTATTAGTTATAAAATTCTAGTGTTAAGGGGAGGGCAAATTTATAATTTTAGTAGGGTTGTTTTGTAGTAGAATTAATGGGTTAGTGTGGAAGTTGATAGAGTCAAGTGACCCCACTTACCCATACGTGACTCCGCCCATGCCTGTTGAACCTGGTGGTCGAGCCGTGATGGCTGTTCGGCCACCTGGAAGTTTGCGCTCTAAGCCTAGGTAGTTCTTTCGTCATACTAAGTGAAAAAAAAAAAACTCAACAGTCTCTCAACAAGACACTTGTCTTGCCCTTCACATGCAATCCTTTCTCAGCTGCCACCATTGCCTTTCAATCTGTGATTTTTACCCCCATCTCTCTCACAATCACGTGGAGGTTTCTTCTCTCTCTCTCTCTCTCTCTCTCCAAAGGTCTCTATCTGTTTAATCTTCTTCTGAGTCTGAGAACAGAGAAAACAGAGGTGGTCAGGCCAATGAGAGGAAAAATTGCAGGAAAAATGGAGAAAACATTTTTGTGGTTATTGTCTGAAATGGAAATTCCCGAGGTTTTTTTTTTTTTGGCTTAGGGTTACTGTTCATAGTGACAGAATCCAAGGGAAAGAAAAGCACACACTACGATAAACACAAGTACCCAAATCACTCAATTGTGATTCCTGGTGGGCCTAATTGCAAATTGGGTATTCTTCTGTAACTATAGATACATATATATATTCATTTACAAGTAGGTAGAGAGAAAGAGACAATGGAAGAGGGCACAGGGTTTAAGAAGATGACATTCTTTCGTTATATCCTCTGCTTCTGCTTCTGCTGCTGCTGATGATGATGATGAGAAAAGCAGCGGAGGTTTTGCTGAGGAGGAGACGGAGGAATAGTGTGGGTATGGGCTATAAATGGTTCTTGGAATTTAACGGTCGGAATTGTGGTTATTTCCTTTCGATCAGTCTATTTATTGATGTACTCAAATACTGAACACAAGCACATGTACAATATGTATATATCTGCATCTACTGTGAATTTGATTCTTGGGTCGTCCGAGCTGTTACTGTTCCTCATTTACTCTCTTTTTTTGCTTTTCATAAGTCCGGTATCTTCACTAGCTTACGCAGATATGGACTAGTTCTGAGAGTGCAATCTCACCGCCCACTTGCCCCGTATGGACTGGATCGATGTAAGTTGATAGCACCTGAGGTTTTAAGTTTGGAATTTTATGAGGGAGCAAACTCCTAATCTCATGTCTGACTACCGGATCAAACCTTTTGGGGTTTTTTTAATTATTTTTTTATAGAAGGATAAGAACTTCATTGATAATAAATTACAACCTACCATGTGTAACAAACACAATTGAAGAAAGACATAAAGCATGCAAGAAAGACAAAAAAAAAAATCAAACCAAATGACGGAAAAAACTAACGATAAATTGATCCAGCGGTCAGTTGTCGGAGAATTACATGCAAGATGTCAATGCGCAGTTGTCACAGTAGTTCTACTATTGACGAGGCTTCTTTGCATTGATCAATACCAACCAAGTGACTCTAGGCTAAAGCATCCCAAGTAGAGAGCACTGTGTGCATGGATACTTATCATAGAACTAGATGGTATAGACCAACTGTAGTACATAAATCGGTAGAGTAAAACAAAAAAATATCGCAACCATGGTTATTGGAACAGAAACAAATCGGTAGAGTAAAACAAAATAAAACATCGCAACCGTGATTATTGGAACAGAAACAGCTAAGGCGGTGTACCCGTTGTTTATTCCAAGACAACCCAATTACCACTAAAATAAAATTCTATCTACACTCCCTTCCCACAACGATCACCTCCGAACCCTCATAAGTCATAAGGCATCCACCAACCGAGCATAAACCATCATGCAGATTGCAGACCACCGATTCCAATCACGAACCTCAACAAAGCCAAACAACCATCCATCATGCTAAAGTCCAAATGCACCAATCGATCATAAATTTATTACTCGTTTTACTGGTTTATTTTTCCCTCCAGCTCAGGGTTCTCTATTGTGCGAATTGTCAACAATGCTTAAAAATCTTTGTTTGTGTTTGGATTGTAATTGTTTGGTTCGTGGTGTAAGTTGAAGGGGTTTGATGGTGAGAAGAAAAAAAAAAGTGAGAGATTGGACGTTGGAGTTGAAAGAGTAAAGTTTAGTAGAGTAGTTGAGTTATTAATCTAGTGTCATGTTTCCTTTATTAATTAAATCACGGTTATTTTGAAAATGGATTAAGTGAATTATAGTATGTCTTGTACTGTTACATGGAGTTTTTTTTTTTTAAACCGAGAAAACTTATATTAATAGACTAAAAAAGGACGCTACCGATCCGAAAATATAAGAAAACAAAAGCCTCAAAATTGTACAACAACGATGATGGAAACCACCAATCCGCTCGGACGTGGCTGGAGGAAGATGACGGAAATGTATCAGTGTCCGGAACCCCACATCTCTTCGTCCCACCTCAGATGCAGCTGCCAAGCGCCACCACCGCAGCTGCTGGAGAACCCACAAATCCGGCACCTAAGCTCGGATATGAGGGCCAAAGATCCCATGGAGTTGAAACCTCTATCGTCCTTGGAGGTCTGGTTCACGTTCTTTGGGGAGTCGCATAATGATCGGGATACTTCGTGTTAGAACTCGTAAAAAAAATATTGACCAATCAAAAAAAATAAGGTGAGGCAAACATGACCGACGCTACTGATTCATGAGCTACGGACGCTACTCGATTCATGAAAAGTGAAATCTAAAAGACAGGGAGCGGTCGGTTGGGCAGCTCGCCTTAAGGAGAGGAACCCACAAAGCAAAGCCTGTCCTTCCCTGCTTCCTCGCTCCTCTCGCCTTTCCCGTCTCCCTCGCTTCGATAGGTCTCCGTCTCAAAATTTTTATCGGGTCGGCAAAATGAGAACTTGAAAATAGCACAAAAAAATTTAAGAAAAATTCAATGTTTTTTAACAAGTTACTAAATATCAACGAGTACTTTTAATTTATAAAAAAAATTAGAAAAATTTCTTTTAAAAGACTTATTATTTTTAGGTCCTCGTTTTGCGGACCGGACAAAAAATTTGGGACGGAGGGACACGTTTGGTGTTTAAAAGTTATGCTGAAAATTCTCTCTGTTCGGTTAGGGGGTTTAGTTTTAGTTTAGTTTTGTTGACATCATCATTTTTCTCATTTCTCTCTCTCTCTCTCTCTCTCTCTCTCTCTCCACTCTTACACCTTTTGACATCATCAAAACTAAACTAAACTACCAAACGAACACAGCCCTTATAATCGCAGCTTTAATCTCCTTTTGGTCTTTGAAGTTGATTTGACATAAGTTCTTTGAGGCCAAATCACTGTTGTTTTTATATGGAGACTCATTTCGGCGTGCTTCGGTAAAAAACCTTAAACTGTTTTTTGGGTTTTTTGTCTCTTTATTCAATTTTTTTTTTGTATTTGCTAGTTTTGGATCAAGTTTTCGTCGCTTATTGATTTGTCTCGATGAGACGAATCCAAAAAATACAAAATTATGGTCGAAACTAATTTTTTTTTAATAAAGCCAAAATTAATCCACTATACTGGTTCATTTTGGTTATTTTCGGCTTTATTAAAAAAAATTCTTTTGACCATAATTTTATACTTTTTAGATTCGTCTTTGACGAGACAAACCAATAAATCACGAAAACTTGACTCAAAATTATCAAATGTAAAAAAAAAATTGCATAAAGACAAAACCAAATAATAAAAAAACTAGTTTTTTTGTTTTTTGCCAAAGCATTTCACTGTAGGGTCTTGCTATATTGGGCACAGAATAAGTATACAAATAAACAAACAAAACACATACTCCAATACATTTCACATATTTGTATATACTTTTCATACATTTCAATACACTTTTTCAACCTTAATGTGTGCCCAAATTGCCTTTCATATGACAAAAGTAACTCGTGAGATAAGGGTAATTTGATAATTTCAAAGTAAATAATTAAAGACAAAAAAAAAGTGTTTGGAGATAAAAGGATATTTAAAAATTATTTTCCTTTATTATATTCGGAAAACCTATGGGTACCGACCCATAGGTACAGAAAACGCACAGAGCACGCTCGGGGACCCACTTTTGGGTCGCACACGAGTGATCCGAATTTTGTTTGAAACGGTAGGACTTTGGTTCAGCCACTTCCAACCGTTCGATTGAGCTGATTTTTTGTGGGGCCTTTCGGAAAAATGTTCTAAGAATAATGAACGGTTCGGATCACTCGTGTGGGACCCAAAAGTGGGTACCCGAGCATGCTCTGTGCGTTTTCTGTGCGTGTGTGCTCTGTACATGTAGCAAGGTCCATTATATTCTCATCTCTCCACTTTTAATTTGACAACTTTTTTCAAGGTAATTTTCAGCAATGACGGCCAAATCTATCCAAGCCAACGGCGGCCAAATATACCACTGAGGTGGTTGCAGGGGCGGAGCCAAGGGGGGTCAAGCGGGGTCACTTGACCCCACTGAGGTGTCAAATTTTAATAGGATAGGTATAATATTTTTTAGAATTTTGCATTTTTGCCTCTTATATATGGTATTTTTTTCCTAACTACTTGCCCTCCTCCCTAACTCTAAGACTCACCAATTTCCACCGCCAAAAATAGATTTAGTCTAGAGCCAGAGGCAGCGAAAATCTGGATGAAGTTTCCGCATTTTGTGGCAAGAATAACATTGATATTCCTAACATGGAAGGCACATATGTTTCTCTAGGAAGATCAAGGCGTTGGGCTCAAGAAATGACAATCTCTCACCATTATCGCGTCGAGTTGTTGTATACTATCATAGATATGCAACTCCAAGAGCTAAATAATCGTTTTAATGATGAAAACACCGAGTTGCTTATTTGTGTTGCATGTCTAAGTCCATCCAACTCATTTGCAAGTTTTGACAACCAAAAGTTGAACCGCTTGGCCGAATTTTATCCTAAAGACTTCTCTGACACTGAGTTTTTGGCACTTTCGGATCAACTTGAGAATTTTATCATTGATATGCGGTCTAGTGTTGAGTTTTCAAACTCGAAAGGAATTGGTGATATTTCTCGAAAGATGGTTGAGACCCGAAAAAATATAGGATATCTATTGGTTTTCAGGCTTTTGACTTTGACTCTAGTTTTACCTGTTGCGACAGCTACAGTAGAAAGAGCATTTTCTGCCATGAAGATTGTGAAGAATCGACTTCGTAACCGAATGGGTGATCAATGGTTGCATGATAGCTTGATTGTTTATATTGAGAAGGAGATTTTTACTAGTATCACAAATGAGGCTATTATGCTACGATTTCAAAATATGAAAAATCGTCGGGGTCATTTGTAAACGTTGTTAGAGGGTTTAAATTGATATCTGCCTAGCTACTTTTTGTTTGGCATTTCAATGAACTTTTGGGGAATTAATTGTAAATGAAATTATATGTTATTAACAGATATCTACTTTAGTTATTCTCTATTTCGCATTTTAGTATTTTTTTTTTGTTCTATTATTCTGCTTTAAGAGTTTGACCCCACTGACATATAGTTCTGGCTCCGCCTCTGGGTGGTTGCCAAGTTGGCCAAAATGAGTGGAATAAGATTCTCCTCTCTCCTTGTGCATGGACCATCCAGGTTCAAATCTCTCTCATTCCATTGCTGGGACTTGTGTGGATTTGCAAGGAGGGTCTTTGGCCAACTAGTCACCTAGGTAGTGTTGTGGTGACGGCCTGTCTTATTCGGACTGTAGCTATGGCTCAACCGGGCATTCCACAGCGGGTTGGGAACCCTAATGGTCATGCCCATGGGGGTTGCTACGCTAATCGCCCCTTTTCCACCCTTTTGCTGTTAAAAAAAAAAAGGGGGCGGCCAAATATTGTGAAGTAATGTGAATTCAAGCCTGTTTCTTGGAGTAATTATTTGATAGTCCTAGAGTATAGCCAAGTAATGCTCTGGATGACTCCATCAGAGCATCCTTATGTGGCTCCCTACTTTAACTTTTGAGTTGAGTTAAAGTAGAGAGCAAAGTCTCAAAAAACCTTAAAAATCAGGCTCCTCAAATGCCTCCCTAATTTGCTACATTTTGTGTAACTTTGCTACAGTAACCCCCCAAATTTAGGTAGGCACTGTTCACGCACCAAAAGATGAGAGAGAGGGAAGAGTAAAAGTTTGAATAGAGAGTCTGATTTTGTGAGGTTTTTAAAAAGTGACTTGCTAAAGTTTGAATAGAGAGTCTGATTTTGTGAATTTTTTGAAAAGTAACTTGTTAAATTATAAAAGGTATTTTTTAGGTTAAATTTGGTGTTTTTTTTTGTGTGTGAGATAAGGATGCTCTCATCATACCTTAGCGTGAAATTCGTACATTTAGGCTTCCTTTGGGCAAAAAAAAAAACCAATTTGGTTTTTTTTTTTCCTTATTCAAAAAAAAATACACATTTGTTAATCTTGCGTCGATTTTTTTTGGTTTCTTGATTCGTCTCGACAAACGGAATCTAAAAAGTATACAATTATTAACCAAACTTAAAGTTTTGTGAATAAAGACAAAAAATAATCCAATAAACCACAAAATATGGATTATTTTTTTCTTTAATGAACTTTTTAAATTTTTTTATCATAATTGTATACGTTTTAGATTTCTCTCGTCGAAACTAACAAATGCGATTTTTTTTTTAATAAGGAATTATTTTTTTTTACCCAAAAGAAGCCTTAGTCATGGGTCCCACTAGAATGTGTGGGGAGCACTGAAAAATATATGTTTCTTGGCTAAAATGGTTTATGGAGAGCGAAAAAATCAGAACCACCCGAGCATTCTAGGGCTTTTGGAGACAAAAACAGAGGGCCTTTAAAAGCAGTTTCCAAACTGTTTCCAAAAGAGCCAAAACACTTTTTGCATATAACTCCAGCTTTGCTTGTTAGTAAGGATGGTTCACAAGAATGCCATGATGTAGCTGGGTTGGATTAAAAAATGTTGGAAATAGAGGTTGTGTTTGGTTTAGGTTTTTATTTTTTATTTTGTTAATGATTAGAGGGAGAAATAGGGATAATATTTATAAAATAGGGATTAATGATTAGAGAGAGATAGAGAGAAAAATAAAAATAATATTTAAAAATATGGATAATAATTGAGAAAACCGGATCTTGAAAACCCAAAACAAACGGACAGAGGGGGGTGCTGCGCAGCCTTGTGTTGTGCGGCACTTGGCGCCGCCGTGCCGGTGTCGGTCCGATGATCGGAGACGTCCATTGCGTAGAGCTCGTCGAGTACTACTAGTCTACCAAAAATCAACTTGATCGGATATCGTTAAGTGCGTAATCGGAACACAAATAACTTGAAAAAAATGGGTTTAATAGTTTTCATCCAGTGTTTCAAGTCATATATGTTCCAATTTTTTTCAAGTTATATATGCTCCGATCACGTACTTATCGATGTCCGATCGAGTTCATTTTTTGTGCACTTATAGTACTCGACGAGCTCTACGCGGTGGACGTCTCCGATCATCGGACTGAAACTGGCACGGCGGCGCCAAGTGCCGCACAGCACGCTGCGCAGCACCCCCCTCTGTCCAAAACAAACAACCAGTCTTCTGGAAAATGATGGTGTCTCTTCAGAAACATTGGTTTACAAAATCACTTAGAGCGCGTTACTGAACCGTTTTTCTAAAGTAAATAATTTTCCTCAACAGATGATGTGCATCGGGTTACAATAAATTTGTCTTTAAGATACAGCGAAATTTGAACTCAAAGTTTTTTCTGTTTGTTTTTACACAAACAAAGGCATACAAAATATCTCTACGCAAATGTAAAAGAAACAAGAATTGATATTCTATTATGTAGAATAACAAAATATTGGAGTAGTCTGCAGGGAGGAATCCATTATGGAGTTTGTTGGTATACTGGATGACTTTACATAAGTTTATTTGAAAACTTAAAAATACGCACCATTTTGTGAAAGGTCGACACACATTAGGAATGATTATATCTTTTGTAGATAGTAATTAGGAAAAATCATGTCTTTTGAAGACAATTACTAATTGATTGGACCCGGGGTGCCCACATGAACTTGGTAACACGGAAATAAGGATCCTGTAGTGCGGCAGATTGCGCTATCAATATTCCTGTTTACTCAAAGTTTCTGAATATTAGCAAATCTTATCCAAAAATCTTTAACAAAAGGAAAAATGAACAACATTAGGAGAAAAGGTAATCACATGCAGGATAACTGGATAAGTTAAAAGAACAAGGAAAGCCTTAGTTTCTATGTACTCTTATCATCAATTTTGTTCCTTATATGCATCACTGTTGTTGGTGACTTTCATTGTATTACCTCATGTAAGGCCTCATTCCACTAATTCAAAAAAGCCAAAAAGCTAGCTTATTACTAAAACCGAGGCAGTCACTCTCTCACAATCCATCACATAAAAAGCCGTAAAAAATTAAAAAACCAAAAAACTCTCTTAGTGGAAAGCCACAAATTCATCTTTAAAAAGAACAAAGGAAAGTTGTTTCAAATGACAATCCCAGCGGCCATCGCTACTATTTGAAAAACATTAAGGTGGCATTGCGAAATGATGATCTGTCCTGATTCTTGTACTAGTTTGTTCTTTGTAGTTCTAAGCTGAAAAAGATGGAACAAGTAAAAGGAAACGCATTTGTAAAAGCATATATAAAAGCAGATTTTGATAATGTCCTTAATTTAGTTCTCGAAAAGATTGAGGAAGATGCAAGAGAAATCTGGATTTGTTTCCTTCACTTTTATTGGTGAACTTCAACTTTTAACTTTGAAACTTCACTCTCTCCATGCGTACTTTTGTGAGGAATTGACGGGCGGTCCAGTTTTGGGACCCAATACACGCCCAGCTCCAAGAAAAGCACCGTTCACTCCTTTTTTGTCCCACCCGCCCAGCTCCAACGACTTCCCTAGTTTTCGCCCTCTCTCTCTCTTATTTTTATTTTTAATTTTTAATTTTTAAAAATCCTAGGGTACCATATGAAAGTCTCTAAAATCCCAGCGTACCATATGAAAGTTCCTAAACCACTAAAACTCTATAATAGGAAAGTGCACCATATACATAAACTCTATAGTATCCTACGAAAGTGCCTAAACCCTAGGGTACTCTAATGAAAGTGCTTAAATCCTCAAAACCATATGAAGGTGCCTACACTTCTAAAACTCTATAAACCGTATGATACCCTAAGTACCTAAACTCCAAAAAAAAGACTTACCTTAATTGTAGTTAAAAAAGAATGACTTACATTAATGATAATTAAATGATTTTTTTCTAGAGGTAAAAATCTGTACTTTTGTTCCTGACCCAATATCTTGGGCCAAGATGACCCTATTATTATTTCCAAGCCCAAACATTAACTAAGATCGATCGTGTTCAGAGTCCAATGGATTCCAAATCCAAACATTAATTGGGTAAGGTCGATCGTGTTTGGAGTGGCGAGTCTATTGGGTTGATGGCCACAACTAGGCTAATCATGTTAGCCCGAGAAGTTATTTTATTTTCATGAAGCATTGCTTCACGTAGACTCTGAACCCCGTGTTCCATGCCCGAGAAATTATTTGGGCGGTGATAATGCCAAATCTCTATTGCATAAAAGGCTTGTACTTTGCACATAGTATATAAGTCTTTTATACGTTGGATATTTGACACTAACAAAAACAGTTTTGGCATTATCTTTTGCCAATTATTTAAGTTCATTAAATCCTTGCATTACTGTTGTTCCGGGCCTTATAACTTGAGCCAAGACGGCCCAATATTAATTCCAAATGCAAACATTAAGGGGACGTTTGACAACGTTTTTGTTTTTATTTTTGTTATCAATTTTTTTCAACAACTAATAAAAAAAATATGTTTGGTAATTTTTATGTTTTGTATTTATTAAAAACATTTTCAAAACACAAAAAAAGTGATTTGCCTTGTTTTTAAAAACAGTGTCGCTTAAAAACAAAAAACAGAAATTTTCGGTAATTGATATTCATACCCCCAAATTGTTATCCACACTCCATTTTTTGTCTTTTAGTAAAAAATTTTAACATGAAAATTTCACCAGAAGATAAAAAAAAATGGTGTAGATAACAATTTGGGAGTGTGGAAATCACTCCCCAAATTTTATTACCAAACATGTTTTTTATTTATTTATAAACAATAAACATAATTCTACTTTTAGTTTTTTAAAACAAAAACGTTACCAAACGCGCCCGAAACCCCTAACTGGGTAAGATCGATCAATCGGGTTTCACAGTCCATTGGGCTGAGCTGATGGCCATGTCATGTAGGTTGTATTGATTCAAAAAGCTATTGATTTGTAGTGTATCTTTCCTCCAAGTTTCTGTCCTTTTCTTTGTCGAGAGGATGAGAACATTTTCACCTTGTTCTATTGGGTTTCCGAAACCTGGTCTCCACCTTTCTCCCCGGTGGGGCCCTCTGACTCTCCAACCAACTCTCTCTCCTTCCCATTTTAGAATTTTTTATCCTAGTGCACAAATGAGTAGGTAGGGTCCACTTCGGAGTCTCATACAAATTATTCATACCGTTCATCAATTTTAAAATAATATTTTGATTGGCCTACGAGAAAATTAGCTCAATCTAAAAAGTTTAAATATTTGATCCAATCTTTCAATTTCATTCAAAATTTAGAATCCTGAATTCTGAAGAAATTTTAATAATAGTTAAATAATCGGATCAAGTAGTTATAAAAATCTGATTGAGCTAACTTTTTTCGAGCCGACTAAAAACATTATTTTAAAGTTGATGAACGGATTGGATCATTTGTGTGGGACTCTGAAGTGGACCACACCGACTCATTTGTGCACAATTTGTGCGCTAGGATAGAAAATTCTGAAATAGGAAGGAGAGAGAATTGGCTGGAGAGTCAGAGGGCCCCGCTGGGGAGAAAAGTGGAGACCGGGTTTCGGAAACCCAACCTTACAAGACATTTGCACGTGGAATTTGGGATGTCGGTGTGCCACTCTCGCATTTCCTTTCCGATTAATTATTCCATTTTTGGAAATGGCTACAATATACACTCATTAAAGGTGTGTACTATATGCACCTAATTGTATGGTTCAGATTCTGCCACCTCATTGGCAATCGTAATTTTTTTTAGTATTTTGTAACTTTTCAGCAATATAATTCGTAACATTTTCTATGATTCATAATATTTTGGTGTGTCTCGTAACTTTTATAAAAAAAAATCATAACTTTTATATAAAAATCGTAACTTTTGTACGGGTGTGTATCATACACACCGAAATAAGAAATGTGTATTTAGTCTTTTCCTTCCATTTTTATTACTATCCACGATTATTATTACATTATTGTTATTATTCGGGGTCATATGGACGCAACCACATGTCTTGCCCATCACAACTTTAATGTTATTCCTCCTGCTTATTTTGACGATCAAAATTGCTTTATGTGTGTTGATCGTGTATATCATTTGAGATATAAAGATAATATAACTTGAGAAAACTATTCGAAAACTATTCAAATGTATTATTAACATAGTAAGACCATGTACAACTAGTTAAATTGATGGGTGAACAATTTACTTTTTAGTTTAACTATCTTCCTTTATTTTCAACACTCCAATAATACTCACTATTTTAAAAACCGTCTATTAAAATATTAATTCTTTCCTTTTCTTCTAAATGAGCGGTGCAAATTCAGAGGGGAGAGAGAGAGAGAGAGAGAGAGAGAGAGAGAGACACAGTAGTAGTATAAGAGCATCTCCATCAGCAGAGCCATTCATGGCTAGGAGTCATCCCTGGCGAGGCTTGGCCGGAAAAGGTATAAAAATGATCGCCCAGCAGCCTAGGTAGCAGCTTCGCCATTGTGGCCGTGTCCACAGTACCTCGCCACAGGGGGTGAGGCTTGCGTCGAAAGTCGGGCTCGCTACCGCCCTCTCTCTCTCTCTCTCTCTCCTCTCTCACCGTAAAAAACCTATTCGCCGGAGGAGTGATCCTAAAATCGATATGATTCCATAAGGTTGTAGGTCTCGTCGAGGCGATTTGAATGGTGTAAGACTCGTCGCCGGAAAAAGGTGGCCGGAGCTTGCACGCGCCGGTGAAACTCGGCGCGTGTCAGAGAGTGAGATCCACTCTCGCAGTTGTGCTCCACGCGCGGCAGAGGTGGAAGACGAGTACAACTGTTTTTTTTTTTTTTTTGAGCCAAGTGGCTAGGTTGTTGGATAGAGGTGATATTTTTTGGCTAGCTATATCATTGTATGACACTTTTTGAAGCAAAATGACTAGTATTTTTACCTAGATTGATGGAGATGCTCTAATAATGAGTATCTAGTCAACGGTAACGCAATAGAGTTATTGAGGTGATGTAGCAAATATAAACTACCTAGGCAATTGTTTAGACTGCTGGAGGTTGTAAAAGAGGATTGGCTGGCTACTTTTGCTAAATTTTGACAATTGTTGAGTCTGCTGTACATGCTCTAAATAGTATCTACTAAGGATAAGGATAGACTAGCATTTGGGGTGATCTCTGATGATGGGTGTGTTCTCACATGCACTCACTTGTTTTTTGACCGTCCTTTCTCCTTTCCAGTTTTGGAGTACTTTATGCATAAATGTGGATACCATTTTTTTCTACATGACCCAGCTGTGGTTCGATGAAGATTAACTGTTAAGAAATATTGTCTCATATTGCTTAGGAGTAGAATGTATGTTGAGACCTTTTTACTCATAGCCAATTGATTTTGAGTTGGATATAGAGTTTCGACATGGTATCAGAGTAGGGCCCATTTCACTTCATAGTAAAAAAAATAAAAAATTCACTATCCACACCCCACGACAGACCAACAAAAAAAATTGCACGATGATAGGACCCAAAAAGTGACCACACGTGACAGACCTCAAATGCGGCTGCACGTGAGGGAGATGTTAAGAAATATTGTCCCTCATTGCTTAGGGGAGGAATGAGTGATCACTTAATATATGCTGGGATCTTTTTACTCATTACCAATTAGTTTTGAGATGGATATAGAGTTTCCAAATTAACTACGTTCTTGCCCATATTTATTTTTATAAAATAATCAGATTAAATTAGGCCCCGTTCCACTAATTCAAAAAGCCAAAAGCCAGCTTATTGCGCTTTTCGAGACAGGTCATTCCCTCACAATACATCACATAAAAAATCACAAAATGCCAACGCATTTTTCTAGCTCTCACATAAAAAAACTAAAAAGCCAAAAAATCCAAGTTAGTGGCACACCCTTTAGTACCCCGTATGTGATATGTCTACATATGGCAAGGTCAAAATTCCTCCAGTCTACCAAACAACACGGTTTTAGTAATTTAAAAGCTGTGATGAAAAATCCAGAGAGGAGCCAGATCCAGGCCTGAAACTTTACTCATTCAGGTGGTCTCATTCCCACTGCACCATTACATCTACAGTCCACGTGGCTTTAGTCTTAAGAGTGATTTTTTTTGTGATTTATTGGTTCGTCTCAACGAGAAAAATTTAAAAAGTATAAAATTATGATCAAAATTTTTGAAAAGTTCACTGAAGACAAAACTAATCCAATTTTTTGTGATTTATTGGATTATTTTTGTTTTTATTCACAAAAATTTTAAGTTTGGTTAATAATTTTATACTTTTTATATAACTCTCGTCGAGACGAAGCAATAAACCTCAAAAAATCGACACAACATTAACAAATGCAAAAAAAAATTCAAATTTTGACGAAAAATATTCTTTTCTTTGGGGTGCAAGATTGTGGCTCTTTATGTGGCTGATCATGTAATGATCTTTCTTCATTATACCACTTTCTATAAATAAAAAAAGTATCACTATAGTAGACTAGTAGTCACTATGAATGCACAGGGAAATTTTTCAGTGCCTTAGAGGCGGAGTTTCATGGTGCTCCCGGCCTCTATATCACCACACACTGTGATGAGATTCGACACTTTGTATTGGACTCCATCACATTGTCTTGTGGTGAAAAAATTGAACAAAACTATGGGTATCGATGGGGAATGCATTGATGGTGCATACATTGGTATGTGAGGCCCATTTTGAACTGTCACACATAAGTGGTTTAAGCTGTTTATTAATTTAAAAAAAATGTTTTCAGTGGAGCCTCCTAAAAATTCAGCTAAGTCAGATAGATGTAAGGTCTTCATCAAATATAATAGTAATTTGTTATTTAAAATTTAAGATGATAGATTTTGAATAAATTTTGAAGAAAAGTTTGATAGTTTAGGCAAAAATGTCAAAACCACACCCATTTTCAAACATACAATTTTTTTCTTGAACTGTATTTTTACACATACAGTTTAACACACATTCACATAATGCAAGTGTAGTCCCAACACTTATGTGAATGCGATGCTTGTGTAATTGTGTGTATAAAATGGATGTAGTTGTACCATTGGGAAAAAAAATAGTACAAATCATTCACTAGGGTCCATTTCGAGGTCACACAAATAATTCAATTGTTCATCAATTTTAAACTATATATTCTTTCGAGTGGCTTGTAAAAAATCAGCTCAATCGTATAACTCTAAGCGTTTGATCCAATCTTATTTGAAAAACGCTTTGATTCCAACTTTAATTGAAAACTTTAAAAAAAAAAAAAAAAGGATTGAATCAAACACTTAAAATTATCTAAGGTCTTGTTAGCCTCCACCCAATAGTTGAAGAATAATAAGTACATAAATGAGTTCAAATTTCAATACACATTTACGGATATGAATACATTTTTTCAAATATCAATATAAGTTTTACACATTATCCTTCACATTTTGAGTGGAGGTTAATTATTTAATCAAACAAGGGACGGCGATCTATGCGCACATATTTGTGCGCATAGATTTACGAACCTTGCTAAGGGTACCGACCGGAAGGTACCGTACACTTACTGACCGGCGCCGGGACCCCCATTGTGGCTTCCAAACGGTCAATCTGAACCGTTCATCAATCTCAAAATCAAATTTTAAGTGGGTCATGCGGGAATCAATACAATTGGACGGCTCTAAAAGCTCGATCCAAAATCACCCCATTTCATTTTTTCGAAAATTAATTTTAAGATAGATAAAAGGTTCAAATTAACCATTTGAGACCCACAAAGGATCCAACACCGATCGGTACCCCTGATTCATTGTAGATTTACCGGGCAAAAAAAATGAGCCCTGGAGGATTGGGCGCCGTGCCCGGGGACACTTGAATCATTGTCGAATGCACAAGGGCCACAGGTTCTCTTCCCCTCTCTCCTCCCTCCATTTCCTTCCTTTAAATACATTTCCCCCCCCTCTCTCTCTCTCTCTCTCTCTCCACACCGCTCACTCGCTCGCTCGCTCTCTCTCTCTCTCGCACTTCACCTCCAAATATCCACCCAATTTCTCCGACCGACGCTGCGCTCCTAAACCAATCAACGGTGACGTGAAATCCGTGCATTTAGGCCGAGAAAGTGAGTAAAATCGTCAATGGCGTCCGCGGCGAGAGTGGATCTAGACGGAAACCCTATCAAACCGATCACGATATGCATGATAGGGGCGGGAGGCTTCATTGGGTCCCACCTCTGCGAGAAACTCATGGCGGAGACGCCCCACAAGGTGTTGGCGGTCGACGTCTACAACGACAAGATCAAGCACCTTCTTGAAGGACCCGCGTCCCTCCCTTGGGTCGATCGCATTCAGTTTCACCGCATCAACATCAAGAACGATTCTAGGCTCGAAGGCCTCATCAAGATGTCAGATCTGGTACCTTATCTTTCTCTCTCTCTAGAACTGTAGACATTTTACGCGGTTTCTTTTTTATTATGCGCTCTTACTGTCGTTTTCCTTGTCGAATTCTACTGTTAACTTTGTGCGTTTTATTTTCATGTTTTTGTTTAGGAATGTGAACCGTTTCGGATTGGTAACTGTCGTTTTGTAATTGTGTGATTGTATCAACTAAGGTGCATTTGTGCGTTTTGGTTTCATATTTGACGGTTTTGGATTCATTGTTACTCACGCCGTCCCAATTTGTTCTTCTCTGTCCACCATTTCGGACCTCTAAAATCTGTGTTGATGTATTCCAATTTACGATGCTTTTCATACGCAATATGGATATATTAATCTCAATCTCAATTACTAAAATTTATTGCACATAGTTTTCAAAATCATATGAAGCATTATAAATTGTAAACTACAGATAAGTTTCTCAGCGTCACGTATGCTGAAATTGGACAAACAAATTGGGACAGAGGGAGTATAATTGTTTTGAAATGCTCAAATTCTCGATAAAAATTGAGAAATATATGAAAATAATTACTGATATTGTTTTGTAAAATGATTTTTTATAATGTGGTGGCTAAAGTTGATTCTGAAAACATCAACCAAACAAACCTGTTATTGATGGAATTTGTGTTAACTGTTGGTTTGTTTTCAATGTAGACTATAAATCTAGCAGCGATCTGTACTCCGGCGGATTACAATACACGGCCTCTGGATACGATTTACAGCAATTTCATTGATGCTCTCCCCGTGGTACGCGTCTTTGATTCTTGATGTTTATTTGGAATGTTAATGAAATTCACTTGGCTTTATGAGAATTGTTGTGATTCTTGACATTTGAGTTGGCCCCCATGTCTAAAGTTTGACATTGGTTGGAATTGATGTGCATTTAAATGTGAATTGTGTGTTATGTCAGGTGAAGTACTGTTCTGAAAACAACAAGCGTCTCATTCACTTCTCTACTTGTGAAGTGTATGGGAAAACAATTGGAAGCTTTCTTCCCACAGATCACCCCCTGCGGCAGGTGAGGCTTCATTTTATGCTTTGTTTATTCGTAGACCAGAACTAAGTATAATATAGGAGTAGTAGTTGTATTGTAGTGTTTGTTTTGTTTTCTTGCTTTTAATTATGAGGTTGGTTGGTACATGGGGGGCATCCGTTGATGCCTTTTCAATAAAAATGAGGTTGGTTGGTATTTGGATGTACTGACTAACGTGTGACCTGGATCTTGAAAATCTCATTGTTACTCCTTATGCAGTTTATGAATGGTAGAGTTTTAAGAAAAGCATGAATACTTGATGATTTGAATTAGTCCCAATTCACTTGCATGTGCCTAGTCGAAGGACTTTGCCCTTGCTTATAATGAAGTAATGCTTTAGTTAATTTTTTGACGTTTACATGGGACCCATGTGATGGTGGTCCGTAGTTTTTTCATTCATGATTAACTGGCATGATATTAATCATCAGGGGGTCAATACTCAAGTTGATTTACATGGATTACCATTTTAGTTATTTGTCTAACAGATGATCACATTCTGATATTGTTTACAAGTTCACATTGAGATCGATAGACATACCTGCTTCAATTTTGTTTGTGTCTGTTAGATGCCTTCACTTTCTCAGTGTGGGCAAAAAACCGGGAGAAGAAAGGAAGGGACAATACTCTTGTAGCAATTAACTGAGGTCTGGGACTTGAATACTGGTTACATGAGTCCGAGACATATTTGATGTTGATGCTAGTGCTGTTTTATGTCAGTCCAATTCTTAAATGGAGAAATACGCTTATTGACTTCAAGAGAAAAGCTATCTTACAGTAAAAGATCCAGGGAGAGTTGTATATGCGAAATGCGATATAACTAGTAAAAAGAAAGGAATTTTTTGGACATTTGACAGCCTAATCGATGGGAAAGACCATGAAATACTTTTCTCGACTAATACTCACCCCCTATGTTGCATGTGATTTTAGATTCCCCGCTCCCTAGTGCATTTCTGTTTGTGCATGTTGTGTGGGTGAAGTCTCAGTTGGGGACCTTGGTCAGTTGTGGTGTAGATGAAATAGTAACTTATGTCTGGATAATGGTAGTGTTCACAACCTTACGTTTGCATGTGTAGATGCCATTTTTGTGTTGTTAAGCATTACTTTAATGGTACTTTTAACATTCAGCGTACAGGTTTTGGTAAGTATATAGGTTTTTTTTGTGGTAAGTATATAGACTTCTCATTTCTCTTTGCACTTTCTGGAAAACGAAATTTGTAAATTGCCACCCAAGTGGCATTATTTTATTTATCTTTCTCCAAATTAAGCTTAAGTTTAGCTTTAAAATTGCCCTGTTTATCGTGTTGCCCTGTTTATTGTGTTTTAGGATCCTGCTTATTTTATCCTTAAAGAAGATGCTTCACCCTGCATTTTTGGCCCTATTGAGAAGCAGAGATGGTCCTATGCTTGTGCGAAGCAATTGATCGAGAGGCTCGTCTATGGTGAGTGAACTAACCTCATGCTCTCTTCGTTGTAAGAAGGTTCTTTTTTTTTTTAGCTTGAAATAGAAAAAAGGATAACCGAATATACAGCCTACAAGGGGCATACCCCAGGAGGAAAAGAAAGAAAATAAAAGAGAAGAAAGGTTCTTTTTTAGTTTTAACTGTTTATTCACTTCATTTTTGTTGTTGTTGGCCATAGCTGAGGGTGCAGAGAACGGTCTTGAATTCACTATTGTGAGACCTTTCAACTGGATTGGTCCTAGGATGGACTTCATACCCGGCATTGATGGTCCGAGTGAGGGTGTTCCTAGGGTGCTGGCCTGCTTCAGCAATGTGAGTTCATTTTCTTCCGCGGGTTCGAAAACAACATCCTCCTTCGAGTTACCTAAACATTTTATTCATCTTGCTCTTTCTGCTGCAGAATCTTCTGAGACATGAGCCACTCAAACTTGTGGACGGTGGCCAATCACAGAGAACCTTTGTCTATATCAAGGACGCCATCGAGGCAGTGTTGCTTATGATTGTGCGATTGCCCTTCCTTTTGTCTTGATTTCCTGTCTTTGGCTTCAACAAATAGTACCATTTCCATTTCCATTTCCTGAAATTTTCCGACTAAACCTGTGTTTTTCTTTTCCAGGAAAATCCAGCCAGGGCCAATGGTCACATCTTCAATGTGGGCAACCCTAATAACGAGGTTACTGTTAGGCAACTTGCTGAAATGATGACGGAGGTGAACAAGTGTGATAATTTTGTTTTTGTGATGGCCGCTCTTCGTGTATCATTTTTACCTTGCTATTTTTGCATTTTCTCAGGTTTACTCGAAGGTTAGTGGAGAACCCCCTCTAGAAGCACCCACCATTGACGTGAGCTCCAAAGAATTCTATGGTGAAGGGTACGACGACAGTGACAAGAGGATTCCAGATATGACCATAATCAACAAACAACTTGGTATTCCCCTTATCCTTATTTTCAGTCTTATTATTTTCAAAATTGAATGAACTGTTTATTTCTGTTCATTTTTCGTAATAAACACCGCTTGGTTCTTACTTTTAACCCAGGACAATTTTGGTCATAATGAAAAACAACAGTTATGGGTATAAGTTAACCATACACCACTAGGGATCATAACTAAGTACCACTTTGCTCCATAAACCACTCAGATTTGAGATTTATGTTGTCTGACGACATTTTTACCGAGTATCGACGTCAGGTTGATGGCATTCTGATTCAGTCTTGGTTTTGTGGTGCAGGTTGGAATCCAAAGACATCACTGTGGGACTTGCTCGAGTCCACCCTTACCTATCAACACAGGACATACGCTGAGGCCATAAAGCAGGTCACTTCAAAACCACTCGCGTCAAGCTAGAGAAGGAAATACTGCCGTCAAAAGGGAATTTCGTTTGTTAGGTGATAGTGGTTGGAAATTTGTCACAAATTTTTACCAAGGAACAACTATATTCATATATACTAGATGGTTAAATTCTTATACGTATTGTCTTTCCTGTGTCCTGGGTCAATAGTTCAGGAATCTATATCCGTGGTAGGTAACCCTAGAAGACGAGAAGACAATAGACTTTTTAGGGTATCATATGGGTTTTAGGTAATTTCTCAAGAGTTTGGCTACAATCACGTCGAGGCATCATTTTTAGTTCTCTGTGTTGCTTCTCCTTCAAAGGAGGACGTTCTCTTATTTGTTTGACACATTCGACCTGTTGTTTTCCTTAATTATTAAATTAATTTTATGTCTATATTATGTGGGCTTCTTCATTTCTGGATAAGTACTTGCAGGTGGACTCGTTTGGTACTTTTAAATGCGTTTGCATGAGAGGAAATGATCGTAACTGTTTATGAAAGTGAAGTGATATTGGTGGACTCCACCTGCTAATCGTCCTTCGGATGGAGTGTTCTCTCTTTAGATCATCATCCGCTAACTCTTATCCACCAATACTTAATACAAAACAAACTACGCATATATATGTCCCGTTCCGTATATTCTTACCAACCATATCGTTCATCCTCATTTCTACCACATCTCCCTTTCTACAATTCTCCCTCTCACGCCTCTTTTTAGTTTTTATCGTACCTTCTCTTCTATTATATCACCAAAATGATCCCGTTAACAAACAAACAGCCAGAGGCGACGATTTGACTTGTCATTTGTATTCTTGAAACTTTGGTGTAAGACAAAGTATTGGTTCCAGTTCAGTATATTCTGGCTTGGACCATGTCATTTTAGGTCATGTTGGAAAACCGGCCTATGTATATATGCCCTATTGGATTATTTTGAGAAGGACTCCAAACGTTTTTTAAGCCACGACAAAGAGAAGCTGAAAAAAATCTTCACCAATCAAATCTAGTCCAACGTTCTCTGTCAAAATTGCGCCAAAACTAAGGGCATTCATAGTAGACACGTAAGCAAAAGTGGGGTCTAATTTTATGTATTAAGAATTTGCTAATTTAGGAGTATGAGAGTACTCTAATGGACTCTCTAAAATTAGCTCATATACTATGTCCTAAGATTATTTATGGATACAAAAATGCAAGTGGGTCCCTCGTTTTCCGCCTCCCTCTTCTCCTTCTCTCTTTCTCTCTCTCATCTTCGCTCCCAACTCCCTCTCTAAACTTAGCTAATGTGGTAGGAGCCACGCTAATGAACTATCCTTAAGAGCTTCTATGGGGAGCCCATTGAAGACCACAATTAAGCAAATGAGTTGCTAAATGTTAGGAGTCTCACCTATGAGCTGTTTTCAGAGCCTACTGTGGATGCCCTAAGAGTGGACATCATGCATGGCGTGCCATTTTGGATTTCGTGTCATTTCGGATTTGTGTCAAAATTCCTGTTAACTTAAACATGTCATATATCTTGACATTTGCTATGTCTACTTAAAATTGTATCGCATTCGGTTCGACATTGTTAACCAGTTAAACATCGTTAAAAAGTATGGACAAAAATATAGACGTAAAAACTCTTACTATATAGCCGTCTAATTCGATGAACAAAATGAGAAAATGATTACTCATTGCTATCATAAGAAGATAAATTACAAAATCAACAAAACCAATTAATCACTAACAGCCAAATCATAAAATTAAAATCTTCCTCGAGACACAACTAGATGCAAGTCTCACAATCGATTAAACTACTTTTTACAATAAATTTCACTTAAAATCTCCCATTTTTTAATACAAAAGTGTGTCCAAAATGGGAGATTTTATGAAATCTTTTGCAGAATGGATAAAATCAAGGGTATGATTTTATCAAATCTTCATAAAATTCATTGGAGAACAACCCCTAAAAAAATACCAGCAACTATGACATAAGGTTTACTAATATAGATTGTAAACTAAAAGACTAATACTGAAATGATGGGCAAAGTATTGTGTCGTGTTGTATCAAAGTTGTGTCATTCGGGTTGGCATGTCGAAAAGAAAATCAAATTATTATCCGTATGTTTTGTCAAATTACATGAGTCTAACATGCATTCATCTCATTTAATATTTGTGTTGTCGGATCGTGTCATATTCATGTACGTGGTAAAAAATAGTTGACCCCCAATCCTCTAACTCCTGTGTTAGTTTGAGTAGTGATAATGGATTGTGTCCGAAATTATTACACCCGTAGCCACAACAATAAAAGAACCAGCAGAGTTTCAAAGGGTATTTTATCTTTGCCCAATCCATGCCTAGTTAATTGTGATTAGGTAGGAAAAAACGTCACAGAAATTAAATTAAGGCTCCGTTTGATACCAAAGAAAAGAAAGGAAAAGGAGAGGAAAATTAACTAAACTACACTATTTTAACTAAATCTTTTCCTTCTTTTTTCCTCTCTTTTATTTTCCTTTCTTTTCCTAGGTACCAAACAGAGCCTAAGTGGGAGACTTGAACAAAAAAAATTGCGGGCAACGATATAAGTTTAATTTGAATTATCTTGTGCTAGTACAAGCACAAAATAATTATTATCCAAAAAAAAAAAAGTATTTTTACTCATCAATGTTTATTTTTACCGGTATGATGTTAATACTGCAACTCGAAAATGACCGATTACAATGTCAATGGTTTCAAATTGTTATCCTAAAACATTCCTCACTCATGTTAACTTGTAAAATACAATCTTTATATAATTCACTTTTTCCATTACAATTATTGTATGCTTTTTACCTGCAAGATACTATCTGATATGGAGACGGATAATCAGATACCCATTGACATATTTATATCCTTATAGAGAAAGTAAATCAAAAAGTTGGGCACTTGCATTATATGTAGAAAACTCGGACTAGGAAGCGATTGAACCTCAATCTTTTTTAGATCTGTGAAAATTTTAGAGAGAGCTTTAGAAATTAGAATAAGAAACAAAAATACATCAAAAAAAATTGGTAATTACACGCCCGGTGGGACTCGAACCCACAATCGCCTGATTAGAAGTCAGACGCCTTATCCATTAGGCCACGGGCGCCGCTTAGTGCAACCTTCCGCAGTCTAAATATTTGTATGCCTCGTGGGTTGTGAAAACCAAGCCAAACGAAAAGGAAAAACAAGAAGGAAGAACTGAAAATGAGGGAAATGGGGTGCGTGCTGTCCGGGAAGGGACCCAAACAAATTTGCACCAGCCATTACCGAATTGATCTACGTTGTTGATCACGAACACGGACAGTCCCTAAAATGAGTTTTTATCTGTTTTCTATTTCCTTTCTTGCTACGAGAAAGGTTGACTCGTCATTGATTTTTTAAGAAAATATCTTAATTGTGTATCGAATAAAAAGTCAATCTTATAAGCATAATCAAGCAAAGCGTTATGCGGAAAATAATCATAATAAAAGATTTAAGAAAATAGCCTTTCAGATTTAGTCGATGAGAGTCACAATATTCACTATTTGAAAATCATATTTGTCTTTCTTCTTGTAGCTCCTGACAACTGGACATGATTGTAAAACTATGCATGTGGTCTTAACACATTTTTACATATTGCTCGATCAGTAAACGATAGAAATGTTGATTTCGTATCAGATTTCTCTTCAAATATAACAATTCTATGCTATTTTGTAACGCATGGTTATATTCTTGAGACGAACACTTGCCAATTATTTGTTTTTTTTGCTCAGCCTTGCCAATTATTTGGTAATTACGTTTTTGTCTTCTTCTTTTTCTTTAATTTTAAGAAATTAATTTTACTTGAATGCTTGCACAACTCTTGATTTTCCTCCTGTTCTCTCCCATCTAACATTTACAGTTAATGTCACCACCCCGCGGTAGTGACATCCGCGGGGGTAGTACCCTCCTCGTCCATGCTGGTTACCTCATCACCCGCGAGATCATCTTCAACGGCATCCGACTCGGATCCCTCATTTTGCTCAAGGAAGTCATTGTCACTTCCTTCCTCGATCACATCCTCCCCTTGCTCGTCCACAACTAACTCCTAATCCATCTCTTCGGAATCCGAGAACTCCACAATACCATTTGGATTCGCGTTTTAACAGATATAAAATCCCTCAAGAATATAAGATATAGAAATGATGGATCAAAGAGAAAAATCCGGTGTTTATTTTGGTTGGAATTGTCACAAGCATTCCTTATTTTTTCTCATGCAAATTAACCACATAAGAACAAAACCGGAATGGCAAAATAGTCACATTAAGTAGCTCTATCGCCCATCCCCTAGGATTTCGCATCTAGTGATATAAAAACTGTCAGGATATGAAATCTCATTCATCATGCGGTAACAAATTCCGAATTTGGAGACCCACAACATATCATATCCAATCCCGCCCTTAAATCCCGAAACAATGCCTCGGGGCTTTGTTGCTTCTTTTGGATTCCTTCCTCCCCAAAGTGGGCAATCGCATAATTACTCCAAGGAACAAAAGAGGGTCAAACAGCAGCACTCTTGATTGGCTTGTGTTGGCAGCTGGCACTACTACTCAATTTTTCTACTAATAGATGCTTCCTCTATGTAAAGTGAGAAAAGATACTGGAGTGGATGATGCTTCCCTTTTCTTGCTTTTCAAGATTGATGATTTGACTCATCACATGATGCACGTAAAATGTTCTATGATGACTTACGGTATTTCAAAAACAATATACGATAGTCCCATTTGTAATACTATCAATTTTCGAAAATAAGAAAAAATCTGAGAATTCTATGTATTTTAAGCAAGTTGGGATAATTTATTAAATTTTACTGGATCAAAATTATAAAATTTAGCTCCAAACTATTAAAAATCATTATGAGAAATTAAAAAGAGAGGGGTCAAATGACCCCTCGTGTAGCTTACTGGCTCCGCCAGCCAGTGTATGCACTTGTTTTTCACACCAACATATTTTATTTTACAACTACACGTGTTTTTGTTTTGTTCCGATTTAAACTGCACTAATTACCCTTATTATTCACTTTTTAAGCCCCGTTCCACTAACTCAAAAGGCCAAAAGTTAGCTTATTACATTTTTTAAGACATGTCATTCTCTCACAATATATTATATAAAAAATCACAAAAAACTAAATAGCCAAAAAAAACCAAGTCAGTGGCACACCCCTTAAACTTGTGCATCACATATTGACCCCTTAAGAATTGTTATCATCATGAGGGGACAGCTAACTAAACGAATTTAATTAATTTGATTTATTGCAATTCTAAAAATAATTATATGGGGGTCTCACAATTCAATTACTTTTAGGTTTTAGCTACCCAAGTTATCTTAAATGATTTGCTTGGACCATTACGATAGCCTCATTTATAATACTATCAACTCTCGAAAACAAGAAAAACTTGAGAATTCTATACATTTTAAGCAAGTTGAGCCAATTTATTAAATTTTACTGGATCAAAATTGTAAAATTTAGCTTCAAACTATCAAAAATCGTTGTGAGAAATTAAAGAAAAATGGGTCAAGTGACCCCTCGTGTACCTTATCGTGTATACACTTGTTTTTCATACCAACAGATTTTATTTTACTACTAAACGTGTTTTTTGTTCCGATTTAAACTGCACTAATTACGCTTATTATTCACTTTTTAAACCTTTGCATCACATATTGACCCCTTAAGAATTGTTATCATCATGAGGGGACGTCTAACTAAACGAATTTAATTAATTTGATTTAGAAAATTTATCCTCCCACCCCCCCTGACACACACACCCCCTGCCGGCTCCACCCCCTTTCCCCTAATACCCTCCACCAAAACATTCTGACACATCTCCTTTTGTTTTGTTTTGTTTTTAAACTCATTTCTTATTTAATAATTCTTTAATTATTTACTTATCCCATTTTTTAACTAATTAATTAATTTATATTATTTATCTTAATTCATTTTTTATTTGATTCATTTGTTTTATTTATTTATCTTTTGTCTCTTTAATTTTTTTAATATTTTCTATATCTTTTTTCTCTTTTATTTGTTTAATATCATTTATTTAAATAAATTCATTTCTTATTAATTTCTTAATTATTTAATCTTATTTTGTTTAATTCGTTATAGAGTACGTATTCCTTTGTGGTTCGAAGTAATGGGTATAACAACAAGCCTGCCGAGAGCAAAATTTGGAGACAATATTAATTAGAATTTGGAGGAGAATTATTATTATTAATTTGAAGTTTTTAGAATTTGGAGGCAATAGGGTTGCACATTGTAGTGCTCAAAAAGCCATCTCTGATGTTTGGTCTGGTTTGTGGACTTCTATTTAGCCCCCATGTGGTTCCCAACTTTCTGATTAGAAGTTTTATATATTTATTATTCATTGTTAAGAAAAATTAATGAACTAATTAAAATAATATAATGTTTTTAAATATAAAGCCAAATTTAAATGTAAAAAACATATTTTGGTTGAAAATATAGTTTGAGTTAACCAAATTAAAATTAAATAAGGAATTCAATAAATAAAGTTAATTAACTAATTAAAATAACATAAAGTTTTTAAATATAAAGTCAAATTTAAATTAAAAAATATAATTTGGTTGAAAATATAATTTGAGTTAACCAAATTAAAATTAGATAAGTAATTCAATAAATAAAGTTAATTAACTAAGGGAAATGCTAACGGGCACACGGGGTGCAGAGGATAAATGGGTCTCATACTGTACTTTTAAAGTACACTTATAAGTGGGTCCCATTGTACTTTTTGCCAATTAATTGTACACTGGAACCCACTAAGTATAATTTTTCGTACTTAAAAGTGTACTTTAAAAGTACGGTATGAGACTTATTTACACACCGCACTCATGCGCCCGTTAACATTACTCATTAACTAATTAAAATAATATAAAGTTTTTAATTATAAAGTCAAATTTAAATTAAAAAAACATAATCTAGTAGAAAATATAATTTGAGTTAACCAATTAAAATTAAATAAGTAATTAAATAAATAAAGTTAAAATAAAAAATTAAATAACTTAAAGGGAGGGAGGGAGGGAGAGAG